>NW_019060547.1:50315-113260 GCF_000696155.1 Zootermopsis nevadensis | reverse complement strand
ACTCTTTCTTAATATTTCACTACTAAACTACATTTAATTCCTATATTATGATCCATAACATGTGGTTGAATTTTAAGCACAAAACATCACTTTGTTATGGATATGACAACAATTTGTTTCTTGATAGATTTAATGCAGTGAGAATAAACTTTATTGTTACAGGATTTCTGGACTTGTCCATTGGTTATATGGGTTTATATCTGTCTTTTGATCCTTGTGGGTGTTTCCACAATTTTTATTGCAAAATGTCTTTATTATCTACAGCTGACAATATTTGATCTCAGGGACTTTTTGCTTTAGTTGGGTGGTCCAGTGATTGAGATTTGTTCTTTCTAATGGACTGAGATGAGTAGTAACTCCACAACTCTTCACTTGAGAACTTAAACAAGTCTAAAATTTTCTTTTCAGAATACCAGATGATGGACAAAGGCCAGAAATTCAGTAATAATTGTAATATACCATCACCAGAACCATTTATAAGTGATGAAAACTTTGTTTTGCTTTCAGTCTGATAGTCCATTTTTAATGTTATATATAATAAACACAACTGTACTGCAAAATTTATTTTGAAGGCAAAAGGAATAGGGCCAGTATTTAAATAACACAACAATTAAAGCTATAATGCAATGCAGCAGCTCTGGCTATTGACATTAAGCAGCATTCAAAGGACAAATTATACTTGTACAAATATTTATGCAAGCCTTTCAAAACAATACGGAGGGCACATTTTATTAACAAATTCCTTGTTTCAAAACAAAGAGTGAACATCCCTTTCCACCTGGTCCAAAACAATCTCAAGTATTTATTACTAAATTGGTCTTAAAATGTTCCTATTCTTTTGTCCTTGTCCGTGAGTTAAAACGTGTAAACACCAAGACAACAACAGGCAGTACCTACTTTTCCTCCATTTTCTGTATAGTGTCAGTCATAGCGAATGTTTTAGCCTCCAGTTTGCTGATTAGTTCAGTTTTGTGTTTAAGCGAGCTCTCACACTCCTGCAATATAATTTATCAGTGGCTCATAAACAACACAAAATAAGAAACCCAATTATTAAAGCAATTCATATATACACAGTTCCTGTGAAAATACCTTGATAAAATCACTGCACATTAAGATAATGCAAACTAAACATACAGAGATATGACTTATGTGTTCCTGCTACTATTTTTTGGGCTGATTTCCCCTTGCTGAGGTGTGACCCCCCTTTTCAGCATCTTTCAACAAATGATTGTATTTTTCTAAGTTGTTGAGGATTTGACCAATTTGGCTTGTTTTAGCTTGGAGACGTGTCACCATCTCACCTTTTTGGGTCAACTCTTCCTCACATTCCTAAAAATTGAATGACAAAGTGTGATAATGGAGAACATTATTTATTTTAAGTATGATTTTCCTGGTTAAAACAATAAGAAAAATAAACCTGAAATCTAAAACCTAGAAGATTAACAATCAACATATATATAAAGATTTCTGTCTTCTGGGTTGTTTCGCTGTGTAGTCTGGTCAATGTTCACCAATGTGTCATCAGGGAGATGAATATGCCAATAGGGTGTGTGGGGCTAGGTTTATAGGTGCCGGAATGTGAATGGCATATTCATTGCCCTGATGATGGAGGAAGTATGACCTCTGAAACGTTGGTTAACATCGACCAGACTACACGGCACAACAACCCAGAAGACAAAAATCTTCATACCTCAAATCTTACAACATATATATAATTTACCAAATAGCAGCACACAATTTAAAATTATTTTATGTAATAAAACTATAACCAGGGCACTCATTTAATAAGAATTCTCTAAACCTAACATGACAATCTGATACAAAGAAACACTAATTTGAGCATTTTGTACAAACATATAAAACACAAAGCAACAACAAAAAATTTCCCACAAAGATGACTGTCTTTTGGTAAACTGACTGATATTTCATATGGGCTTACTACCTTCATCATCAGGGTGATGATGGAAGCTGTCAGCTCCTCTGAAATGTTGGTCAATATCTACCAGACTACATAATGCAATATCCCAGAAGATGGCCATTTTCATACTCACAGCTGTAAGAAACTCAATCTTACAAAAGTTCACCAGTTTTAATTTGTAAACAAAATGGTATTAACAATAAATAATTTTACTACAAATAAGTATGAAATTCTCTCCTTACCTGAAGTTTCTTGTACATTTCCAGGTTTATGAGTTTTATATCATCCAACTGCCTTCTCAATGATACTATTGTATCCTGTTTCTCATGAATATCTTTTTCTAATAATTTCATTGCCACTTCCATTTCTGCCTTCAGACTTATCTGTTAAATAAGAAGAAAACAATTTACCAACTGGGTTTTATAATTATAATTAACAGTCAAATGTTAGTGTAAAACACTACTGACAGATTGAACATTCTTTTACTCAAGTTTGAGGTCATTAATTATGGCAAAAATGTTTGTTATGAGACACTGTTTTTGACTGACCATTATGGCTGAAGATGTATAAATACTGATACAAATGTATCTCAAAGTACAGTACAAAGTTATAACCATACAATTTATTTTATTAACAAATTTATGTGAACTGAGTGAGTAATGTAGGATGTGGAAGAAAAAATGGCATAATCAACTGATACAATCAGGTTAAAAACATAATTATTTTCTCTAATATCTGCTATGGCTATATCAAGCAAACTGTGAATGTATTTATCGTTTATCCAAGTTAATTCATGTGTGCTACATGTCTGCCTCATCTTGGATTTCTTAAATTAATCTAAAAAATTAGACAAAGTGCATTCAATCCATGCTAATATTATCCTTCCTTTCACTTATATCCCACAGTCTCTGAACACAACACTTCAGTCATTTATATCATCTGCAACATCTCTTCTTCCCTGACATAGTTACACTCCTTACCTGCAGACCAAGTTCTTTTTCGGTCTCACGTCTTTGCTTCCTCTCATTCTCTAGCTGTATCTTCAGTTCTTCTACCTCTGAGTTTGTTTCTGACTTCTTGGTATGTGCTGGTTCCCCATCACCTCCTCCCTCATCCATTCTGTCTGCATTTACATCCAAGCCGAGTTCCTTCTTCAAATTAACATTCTCCTCATACAGTGACAAGATGTTACTTTTTGCAATTGACATATCTTCCTTCATCAGTGCATTAGTAGTTGTTAACGCTTCAACCTTAGTCTGCAGATTTGTTACAGTAGCACTGAAATACAACACAACAGTTATTAACAAATATGCTACAAAATACAGTTTCTCAATCCAAGGCCAAAACTTATCAAGAAAATTTTATTTTTATCTATACAGGACGGGTTCGATACCCAACGAGGGCAGAGGATTTTTCCTCTAGCCTCTGCGTCCAGACCGGCTCTGGGGCCCACCCAGCCTCATCTACAATGGGTACCGGGGTCCTTTCCCGGGGGTTAGGCCGGCCGGGGCGTGATGCTAACCACTCACCCCCATCTAGTGCCGAGGTCAAGGAAGAGAGGAGCTATACCTCCACTCACCCCAAGCGCCTGTATGGCACGTAGCGGGACAAACTTTACTTACAGGTAAACCTCGATTTACGCCCGGGATGCGTTATTGGACGAACCTGCGTAAATTGAAACTCTTTTTATAATGTAAATCGTGCGTTCCCGGCTCCAAACACTGACGACTTAAGTTCCTCAAAAATTGACTTCGCCTTATACGTGATAGCAATTTCAGTCAAGGGAATGTTTTTTCGATTCATGTCATCCACCCATAGCAACAGTAATTTCTCCATTCTTTCTAAAAGTTTACTTCTGCTATAACTCACTTGCATTGCACTTACTCTCGTAGCCTGTTGCATTGACTGTTTTATTTTATATGAATTTTTCATTATGGTAGTTACAGTGGAAGGAGGCAACTTCATGCTTCTGCACACATTACGACGGGTATTACCACCTTCTATTCTACGAATTATGTCAATCTTATCTTCTAACGCAATAGACCTATGCAACTTTTTAGCAACACATTTACTTCTCTTACCAGACATGGTGGCTCTTCTACAATTTATAAATATAAAACAGTTGCTACTGCAGAATAGTGGTCAAACAACAACACAAACACATTTAGCACACAGTTTTCAGCACATTCAATGTGTCAACAAGAAGCAAACTGAGCGCAAATCGAGGTTTACCTGTACTGGTCTTATATAAAGCCCATTTTCTATAAAGCTTAAATCAAACAGTATATCTTATCTCCAAAAACTGTTTATCAAACAAAAAGTTGGCATATTATATATTAAATGAAGTAAAAAGAAAAATAATTCATATTTCTATATAGTGTCATTTTCAAGACAATTATTAACTTCATAATAACAGACTTTCAACATTACATAATCTAAGGTACTGAAATCATCGTTCATGAATAAATAAACAACATATTTGTATCTGCAATAAATAAACCCCCAGGTCAATATGGAACACAAAATCAAAGAAAAAACATTTAGAAAATACTGGATAATATCGTCCCATTATTTCTCACTTGTCACATCGCTCACCACATCTGAAATGGATGTATGATGTGATGACGATCACTAATAATATACATACTTTAGATGCCTGTTGAGTTCCTCAATATAATTCTTTTGGTCAAGTACAGTTGTCATGTTATCATGATCCAAATCATCTTCTGAAGATTCACTACATTGGTTACTTGACCGCAAGTACAGTGAGAAATCTATTACACCCTGCTGACAGTCCAAGTCTTCTTCCTGTTAAATGAAATTCATTGCACATAGTGACCCAAGGCTTATAATACATCGTATTAAAAAATTAAAAATAATTCTACATCTCTCCACCTACCTTCTTACTTTAAGAATCAGAAATATGTTTTCTTCTAAGAATGGAAATTGACAGAAATATAAAAGACTATCAATACTAAAATAAATAATCAATACCTGATCATATTATCTTCAATTAGAGAACATATTTTGTACACAGACTAAACATACATATTGTTAAAGAGAGGCTATTATAAGGTACTCTAATCCAGTGGTATTCAACCTGGGGAATGCGAAGACATCTTAGGGAATACATGAAATTTAAAATATATATATATATTTTAAATTTCATGTATTCCCTAAGATGTCTTCGCATTCCCCAGGTTGAATACCACTGCACTAATCCATCCATAAATAAGGAAAAAATACCTAACGTTCTCAGCTGAACTGTAACATAATTCCTTTGCCACCAAATAAAGGTTATGGCTTATGCCAATCGACAGTTAAACAAAAATTCTTTGTATTGTAAGTAATTCATAAAATAACTCTTATGAAATTTAACCAGAAGCTTTATTATGCTGATTTTTGTTGATAAATGCTCTAAAAGGATTAAGCCATAATTTTCACAATTTTGTAAATAAACTTGTAAAAATATCTCACCCTTCCTGTGTCACATGTGAATACAGGTACAGATGTTTCAAGGGGGTGGGCGGGGGTTATACAGTTTTATACGATATAGTCCACTTACCTTCACACACAGGTTACAGTCTATAACATTAAGACCCACGAGGAGTCCCATTATTATAATAGCTTCATCACTCATCATGAGGGCATCTGGTTCAAAATATTCACATAAAAGATCATCTTTATGATCAATCAATATCTTTAAATAATCAGCCAATTTTTTCTGCATCAGGGCTAATCTCAACCAGGCTCGAGCTCTGCCCATATGAGTCCTGAAAAAGGAAATACCGCTCAGTATTCCGAGTCTACATAAAAGGGTAAACGTGTTTCGCTGTCACCTGACCTAGTTCCGTAATTCTACATTGCAATGTCACAGCAAGTCCTGTACATGAACTTGCACCTTTGATGTAGAATTCCATAATTTTTTACTTACTGATGAACAGTAATGGACTTACAGGAATAAATATTCAGACATCTTTTGTAATAGTGTGAAATTTCTGTGAAAATTATGTGAATTTTGAAACTGAAAAGTAGTTTACTTCCAATCTTTTTTGATTTCCACCCTGGTTACTAGAATTTGTTGAGTACTGGCTTAAAGAATCATTATAACTTTACGACCATTATTTAGTAAATTAGTTTCCTATATGTCACAGCACTATCACTCACCTAACAGTTGGAAGATCTCTAACACTTGCTGTAATATCTTGTGCTTCGATAGCATATTTTTCAACAAACTGTAAAATATCCCAGAGTTCTTTCTTGGGTCCAAGCAGGCCCTGAAACAAGTAACTTAACTTCACTTTGTGGACAATGAAAAGAAATAAATCAAGTACTGTCATGACTTTATATAGCACTAAGCCAATATGAACTCTTTCTGGGCAATTCTTCACTAAGCATTAAAATAACTCTTTTAATAATTTCTGAAGTTTGTTGATATGATAACAGAGCTTCAATTTCAGTTTAACTGTGTCACAAGAGAACTATTACTTGACATCAATGACCAACATGACATCATTTAGCATAGAAAATCTATTAAAAATGTTGATTATGTTGAAGTGAAAAAACATGAGCATTAATTTGTCAATATTAATTATTCATAAAAGTGAAATTGGTTACATAATGGGTTAACATATAGGCAGGCTATTCACAGGAGCTGAAAAATACTTTTAATGTGGCAAATATTTTGCCTACACTTTATACATAAACTTACCACTTTCTTTTTTGAATTAATACAAAAAAATGTTTATCCCTACCTACTACTTGTCATGCAGTAATAATGAATCACAGACATCTGACCTGCTCATTCTGCATAATTCATTCCTTTTTATAAACATATCCAAAGTTTGTAAAATACCACTATTCAGAATTACAGTGTTTATTATAAAATATGTAATTCAAACTGTAATATTACCTTCTTTGGTTTCAATCCATGTCTTAACACATGTTCCAGAACTATAAAGAAATGTTGCAAAGGCATGCTGTCAGAATCCAACATTCGGCCATACTTAAGTGATGTTTCTATCAGCTCCTTGACTATTAGTTTTGATATGTTCACTAAATTACTTCTTTCAATCATTACAGGGTCTCGGGCTAAAATAAAAGAAAATTATTTGTCAATCTGTTTTCAATGGCTTCACTGGCTAAACCCTTTGTTTACACCATACATATCTCACATAGGGAAAATGGTTCTACAGGGCAGTGAAATGCCAATTAACGCATTTCAAGTAATAAGTACAAACATTCCTCGGAAGCATACCAAGTAGTGGTAGAGGTTCATCAGGGGATGGAGTTGATGGTTGAGATGAAGATTCTGGGACACTAAATTCCACATCTTGCAATTCCTTCAAGCAGAGCCATTCACCATCAACAGATACACGGAAGTTGCACAGATAGATGGTGTCCTGTGCACCTGCCATATCTTGATCAATCATCCTACCCGACTCTCCGTTGCAAACAACGGTTTCAAATATTTCCAGTGTTCACAGTTATAATGAAAGACAAATTTAAATATTTCAATTTTAGTTCATCTAACAATAACAATGTTGTAATGTTTAAATATGTATCAAAATTATTGACAAGATTAAGTTCTTCATATATTACTTTAAAGAAAAGGCAACAAGCTGTTCAAACTTCTGAATCCTCTCAATCAGTCATTTTAATAAATATTTAGGAACCTGAATCATAAACCTGTTTAATACTGCCAGTTCCTTAACGTGTGCCTTACAGTAATGACAATGAAACCGTTACATACTAACAGGCACTACTAAATACCAATCTTTTAAATTAACAAGAGGATATACAATGTTACAGGAATAGGCACACACTGATTTAATGTTATTTACATGTTAGTAAATTCTGCCAGTTCGAATCCCTAACTTCCTGAAGACACACAATCCTATGTCCATTCTTAATACAAAGAAGAAACTAATTAAACCACCACTAGTTTGGAAAAGAACACCGAGAATCATGGCCACTAGCCTTCACATTCAAGAGCCACAGTTATTGATTTCACACAACACACCACACAAGATGGCACCACAGTCACTCTGTGAAAATCAATACTCATAGCTGTAAGACGCAAGATTGCAGTCATCTGCTAAATACACATAAACTGTTGACAACAGAACAGTGACACAGAAATTCTGCATTAATTCCTAAATCTCTGCAAAAGGATTTCACTGAAATAGTTTATATGACCTCTCTCATACTGCTTTAAAACTTCTAACCCTTTAAAGCCAACTGACAACTTATGTACTACCAGCTTTAATAATCAATAACTCAGCATTCTATAGATGGAGTCTCAGAGAAAATCACAATTATTTCCTTAAACAGCACTAACCAGTCAATCTTTCTAGTGGAGGCATGTTGTGTTTTCTATGAGATAAAATTATTAAATTTTATTTAGATGGACTTCAGCTTCAAAGGGTGGAGTTATATCTACAAATACTAACACAATATGAGTTCAAAATTCTGTACATCTGCAACTTACAGCTTTGTTTTGTAACCCTTTCAAGCCCAATGGTAACAATATGTACCACCCACTTTAATAATCAGTAACGCTGCATTTTCTCCATAAATATATTTATGGGTTTCATGTGATTCTCCAAGTAAAAAGCAAATATTTCATCAAACAACATTAACCATCTGGACTTTGTTATGGAGATGTACTGTGTTTTCATTGAGGTGCAAAATGACTTTTAAAATATTATAAATTAGACATGCTTCAACTTTTAGCAGTTAAACTCTTATTTACTCACCTTTATGAAATCATTCCATTACAAGACATGATAAATGTTAATCTTTAGTTTTAAAAAGTATGAGAATAAATTGTATTTTCATTAACGACCTACTGAGCCACTGGACTTTCTATCTATAAATCATCCATGACCTACTGATGAATAGAAATTTCATCTCTACAAAATGTTTTTGTTGAAAACAGGATCCAAATTTGATTATTTCTGTTGATATTCTTATAACTTAGTGAAAAAAGGATTATTCTGATAATGTCAACTCAGTTTATGGATGAGGGAACTAATGGAAACATTATTTTGTATGGACTGCTTTTCACAACAAACACTACTAAAAATTCAAATTTTGGGCTCCCATGACCCCATATTATTATTATTACAAAATTCTTCAAGCTAAACTATCACTTTTGTCCCAAATCACACTCTCATCAGCTTTCAGATCTCTTCAATCTTTATTTTTCCTTCAGACAGAGATCTTTCCCATTCACATAAAAAACAGGTAAATTATATTTCTGTAAATATTTAAGACAGCTGCATTCTGATCTGAGACCTACTAACAGATTCAGGTTGTCCATAAACAAAATAAAATATTCACATGCCTGTGATTTATCAGAATAAGTAAAATAATTATAACATTTTGCTTTAAATCACACTGCCATGACATCAACGTATCATTTCTATCAAGGAAATCCTAGAAAGACATATGACTGATTATATACCTTACCACTATAATGTTTTCCAGTTCCAGTTTGGTAGTCTGAGAACCAAAACATTTTAACAGTAACCATATTAGATATTAACTACAAAGCTAACTCAGTTCTGTTCAATTCACCAGTCTTATCATAAAAAGATAATCAGCAGTGTTGCTTAGCATCACATAACAGCTTTGATAAGGTACAGTACCTGATATAAATTAATAAATACAAACTTTTGTTCATAAATCACAAAAACATTTTACTTATCAACCGAAACTTACCCAATCTGCACTGAACAGGAAAATACCTTTGGTGCTAAATGCTTCTTAGGAATTGATGGTTCATAATCAACTACAGTAGTCTCTTTTACTCAAAGAGTAAATGCGATTAGATCAGAAGATAAGTGTGTTTAATAAAGGGATGGCTTCAGTTCAGGAATACCACAGAATAAATTGTGCAGTTTTGCAAATATTCAAAGGGAAGTTCAGTATAAGAAAGCAGTTTTTACAAAAGCTGGTGTATTGTGATCGTATCACCTACAACACTCACGTGACTACCAACACGAAAACAATTACAACATTATAATATGCAGGAAGTTTTATATTGCACATCCTAAATTTATTCTGTCACAGTGATATGAAAATAGTAAATAATCACAGAAAATTAAGACACAGGGTTTATAACACTAAAATATATGAACTATTAAACCACAGATGACACTAGTAATGCAAGAATAATGGAACAGCTCATTAACAATTTATCTGAAACTTATGAGTCAGTCACATTGGTGAAAAGTCTATATAACTAACAGAACATTCTTAAAGAAAATACAATTATTTAATGAACATCATAAGAACGAATATTATTTACTTCCCACAATGCCACGACTCAAATGCACAGCTACTTAGGTCACAATACAGAGGCCATGTTGTGAATCTGGAGCAGAGTCCATGTAGGATTCATTGTGGACAAAGTGCCAATGAGACATGTTTATCTGATTATAGCAATCAGTTGATAACAATGGGGTTTCTTTAATTAAAAAAACACACTGTTGGCAAGACTTTGCAAAACCAAGGCAAGGTAGCCTGGATGTTAGGTGCAGGTTTCTAGGCCTATAAAATATATTTCAAACCAAACTAACCATTTATCCATATAAACATATAAAGACATTAGATATAGATGATAAAAGGGTGTCATGAAAGGATGCACTACAATAGTAAATCTAGAAGCCATAAATCTGAATATGTATGTCACTGTAGTGCTGTACCCAGCAAATATGCATCTCTTATTGTAACTCCTTAAAATGGATACCTAAAATGAACTTACTTTGCTTATTTCCATTCCATCATTTCTTATGGAGTTATCTTCTTGGGAAATTGAAGAGGCAGCAAAAGAGTATTTAACATCAAAAAAAAAAAAAATCAATAGAATAATGGCAGGTTTGAAAAAATATCTTACTTAGAACTATTTAAGAAATTTTATATACTTCCTTTGCATGTGAATTCTTACTCTTATTACTGCTGTTTGTTTTAGATGACATGGAGAAGTTTCAAACAAATTCTGACACACAGTACAAACACAAGACATAAACATGATCTCCATATGCTGAATGTTAACTTCATTAGTCACCAGAAAGGGGTTTACTATGCAAAGATTAAGTTAGTCAATATTCCTCCAGATAGCATTGAAAGGTTAAACCAACGCATAAAAGTATCTAAGAGAGCAATGAAAGATTATCTGTTATCTCATTCCTTCTACAACTACATAAATATATATATATATATATATATCTGTATCAATGATGCAGTTACATTTGTATTGGTACTGTTACATGTACCAAGTGCTGGTACTTGTATGAAGACATGTTCCACATCCTTAGCTGGTACCATGAAGGATCTATGGAATGTAAATAAATTCCAAAAGACTAGATGGGGTTGAGTATGATCATCACACGGCAATATTGTTCACATACATTTCTAGGAGTTTTACTTAAATGACATTAAATTCTGTCAGTGTAAGAGAAGTAAGGTTAGATTTAGAGACAGTGTGGGGTTAGTTTAACAGGTGGAAGGGGAAATATGTGAAACCTGATTTGGGAGATTTCCTTGTGAAAACTTGTGATGTAAAGTGCTTCTGTTTCACAATTACCAGTAACATGATATTCAGGCAGACTTTTCTTTTTTCATGAAAATATTACGGCAAGCCACTATGTAATAATTATGACAGGTTTGTTCAAACATATATTACATCAAGTCATGTAATTATTGTGAGAAGTATTAAGCTACTCGAAAGACAGTAGATTTCATTTCACAGCTATATCACTATCAAGTCCCAAATTACACATCTTATAAACCATTCAGAAAACGCATTACATGCATGCAATATTATGAGAAATTAAAAAAATCATAAACATGCTCTTACACTTGATCACTTTCCTCACGCCAATTTTTGGTTCCCTGGAAACAACTAATGCAGGCCATCTGTCTTCTTTCATAGACGAAATTGATGGAGAACGTGACAAGCTTTTGCTGCCGGAAGAATTAACTGATTCAGTCACAGACTTACTATCTGTTGGAGAAACTGGCAAATCTTCACTACAGGCAGTGGCCATGTTTTATGTTGACCAATTTTCGATATGCTTCAGTTTTCGATATAGCCCATCGACTTCGATCTATCGATAATAAATACTTCATTTAAACTAATGCATGATTGTATCAGGATAGGAAATTCGTGTACAGAAACTTTAAGAATAGTTTTAGGTGTTCTTTGCGCTTTTATATAAGCAAAAAACTCCATATGGGTTCATTCATGTCTGTCGCTTCTTTCATCCGATAAAGTATTTCCAACTGAAAACAAAAATTTAAAGTGCCTGTTACGGATTAGGCTCCAATGGCATACCAAATTTCATGAAAATCAGCTCAGCGGTTCTAGAATTAACAACACACGGGAAAATACTACAAATGAAAATTGTATATTTTATTATGTATGTATCATGTGTCCATTTTTAGACCAGCTACATTTTATATGGTTCAGTTTCACCTTTGTGTAAAATAACTGTAAAATCGGAATTTTTCGTGTCTATGCGACTAATTTACTAAATAACTATATGAAGCTGAGTCATGTTTCAGAAGATAATAGTCGCTTAGCTAGTCAAGAATTCCCCGCCTTTTATGGCATCAGAAATTTCACTACTGAGTTCAAAGGGCCATCCACTCGGCACGCATTCTCTATGCCTCGCCCATCTCATTCTTCATTTGACCATCCAAATATTATTCGGTGAAGAGTACATATTATGACACTTCATATTGTGAAATTTTTCTCCACAATCGTATTAATACTCACTGAGGTAGCTACAAACGTATTGTGAAATGGATGGTATTCTATAAGTTTAATTTGGTCGTAATTATCTTCGTGAATATAAGTTAAACAGAGACTACAATATATGAAGTGTAAATTATAATGGATGTAGCTGTTTAGAATTAGACTCCACCAGCTAGGTCCTTCCACGCATGACATGGATTATAGCTGCAAGCAATACGCATGTACACACGGCTAGTAGCGGCGTGTGCGTGCGTGCGTGCGTGTGTTTGTGTGTGTGAAGGCACCAAAGACATCGACAATGAAACTCTTGTTGTGTGTGTCGATCCAATGATGCAACGAAGTGGATATTGCGTGAAGTGTGTCGTGAAAGTTCATACTTTAGTGTCGAGTGAAGTGTCACATGATCAATCTTCAGTTGCATTTGAATTAAAAATAAAATAATTTTGGAACACCAGTTTTGTATGAATAATATTACTTATATTTGTACCTGCACCACCGAAGTATTAAGCTGGTTAACTCTGAATTTATTACTGTGGACCTGAAGTTCTGCACAAAATAGACATAATGTATGGTATGCTGCTAGAAAGCGTTCAACATTTTGTACAGGTCAGTTTTTATTTTAATACTGAAAGATGGTGGTAGTATGCTGGAATGAGCTACAGTTACCATGTTTATAACTAAAATCCTGTTATACAGCCATCAAATACATTCTATTGCTGAAAAAATACCATGGATCTGTGTTAAGAAGCCAGTGTTATCGTTCTTTAATGTACTGACAAGAATTCAGATTGCCCAACGTAAAAGTTTATCAGACATTCTTGAACATATAAAAGATTAAATAAACTTGTTGCATAGGGCCTACATTAAACTTTTAGTGGTCTCCCGGAATGCCAAATTATGGTTTCTATCAAATTTAAATCCTTCTGTTCGTGACGCTATCTTAAAATAGACCGTGATCTCCACCGAACAAAGTGCTGTCTAACAATCCAATATTTAGTACAAGTCTTTTATATTGAATAAAAATTTTCTTGGATATTATTCATCGTCTAGTAAATATAAAACGTAAATCGACGTTTCGGAGATGGGACTCTATCTCCGTCTTCAGGTTCCTACACTCCGGAGATAGGGATTAGCTCTATCTAGTGGGCCCAACTGTGTAGGAACCTGAAGACGGAGATAGAGTCCCATCTCCGAAACGTCGATTTACGTTTTATATTTACTAGACGATGAATAATATCCAAGAAAATTTTTATTCAATATAAAAGACTTGTACTAAATATTGGATTGTTAGACAGCACTTTGTTCGGTGGAGATCACGGTCTATTTTAAGATAGCGTCACGAACAGAAGGATTTAAATTTGATAGAAACCATAATTTGGCATTCCGGGAGACCACTAAAAGTTTAATGTAGGCCCTATGCAACAAGTTTATTTAATAACCTGTCGATTTAAAACACTTTAAATGCAATTTCAGGCGAAATTATACTCAAGTCTCTTTTATGAAACACAGATAAATCGCTTCGGTGTTGATTTATAACATAAATCAACACCGAAGCGATTTATCTTCCAAGCCCAGTTTCCTTCTGTGTAATAAGTAGAATAACATTTGTGCTGTCATAGTTACAGTAAAATAAATGTTATATCAAGTATTTTATTGAGTTCATAAATTAAAACACATAACATTAATGTCTAATGTTAAGTAAATTTCCGAAGTATAACAAACATAAACCAACTAGCATTGTGGTAACAGAACCTGAAAATTCAATACCACTATCTGGAACCAACAAGTTTCGAAACCATCGTCACAAATCCGAATTGAGTATGAATCCCGAACCTCCCGTTATGCCACAGTAAAGTGTATGCATAAGCGAAGAATAAGATTAAGATTTGAAACTGTAATAATTTCATGTTCTAATTTTAATTGAAATGTGCTGGCTACTAATCTACGAATAAATACACGATTTCAGTTCAGATATTAATACATCTTAAGCTACTTTATTGATCGCTTGTCACTTTTACGTCGAACGGGTTTTGTATCTGAACAAGATAAAGCAGTACGTCCAGCTGTTAATGTACGCTGGTACGTGATGACAACTCCCTTTTAAATCAAGGAACTGCTCACTCTGATTATTTATTTATTGTCTCTAGCTGTGGAATGAAGACAAATTTAAGGAGGGTGAGTGACATCCTGAACATTTTTACCAACTTAACTTGCCCTTAGACTTAATCTTTATCGAGTTTTAAAATAACGCACGTATCTTGATTAGTATTAATTCTATAATGAACGTTCTTGCACCATTTGTTTATATGATGGCGGGAAAGTGATCAATTACATTCGAAATTTATGCTAAAATGTATGGTTTCAAATACAAAAAATGTGTCATATTCTAAATATGATAGAAATCTAGGAATTTTTTTCGTATTCCTTAAAATTATTGTTTAACTGTGCTATAGCCGAAATATGTTCTTAGGATTTACATACACGGACTTCAAGTAATTCATTAATTTTAATTCCAACACTTGATAAATTAAAATCTGTGCCGAGAAGACCGGCAAATCCTATTACAGGCCAAATCCTAAATAAAAGTAGGAAAATGTAATCCGCAATGGAGTGACCGGCTCTTATATTATTTATTGATACTCTTCCAACTACAAATGCTATTTAAGAGAGTAGAATTTTATAGGAATGCGATCATGGATATAAATTAGTAAGAAATTGAAGGGAAGTGGTCGTGGTCTGTTTGAAGGGGATATCTCAATTGCAATTAGGTTTCATTTCAATCAGGATAGCTAATTACAGCCGAAATACGAACCGCATATCTCCTGAATACCTACGTAGGGGTTACTGCTACATTAATCTATAAGGCTCTATAAGATTTCGCCTATTTGGGTTTAAATACATAGAATTGGCAGATGACCATACACGTGTGAACGCACGTGTAAGTTGGAAGAGGCGTACTTTCTATTGGTAAAGAGTTCGCTAGTATAATGATTTCAGAGATAGCCTATTGAAAACGGTAAGAGGATTATAACTGCCTTAGTAACTAAAAGAAATTTTGAATAATTTTCTAAATGCTATAGAGTCAGATTATGTACCAAACTATCACTTCCTCCTTTCGGGAAAGTTACTGTCTTTTTAACTAACTGACTGTACCATAGAGCAGAGTCCTTCAGGATCTCACTGTCGCTCACGTGGCAAAGAAATTCTTCACACTTCATGAAATCCAAATTTGTTGCGTTGTTTACTACAGTCGACCACTAGTGCTACTGAGGCAGACAAACCCAGGCCACCCCCTCACATCCTATTCACTTAAGATTAGTTCATATTCACTTAGAACTATCATATTATCGAAGGAGAATCAGAAGCCATGTTCATTTGAAATCCTTGCCATAATCGTTTTCAAAATTGTGACCTTGAGCCATTCCATAGAAGATCCTGAAAATTTAGATGATGTACTTCTAAAACGTGTTGGTTCTGTGTCGCATTTGTTTAAAAGGAAACAACAATATGTATGTATATATATATAATTTATTAATACTTGTTCGGCTGATGACAACTGATGAATCAATGTAATCGAGTCATATTTTGTATGGGGAAAGATGATAAACTTTCTCACAAATTTTATTTTGGGTTTGGGTGTGTTTAATAGTAGCTGCCCTAATAGCTACAGCGTCAATTAGTGACATTATACTTAAAAACAAACGGAAATCGACCTCTGTTCTGTCGGGGCCGACCTAGTTACTTATGGGTTCGTACTACATCCTACTTATTATCTTATTCATTCGCCATGTTTTATGACTGTCACGCAAAAGACAAATGATTGCATTTGGCCAGTTATTTGAACCAACCAATTGCTATTCTGCACAAAGCTTTAAAACAAGAATTTATTTGTTAATTGGTATTCACAACTGTATGGAGTGAAACGCCGTTGAAAAATAACAAACAGTTGTGAACAGTTTTAAAAGAAGCATCTTGTTGGCCAAATGCAATCCGATATCTACTGTCATCACTTCACGATTTAAACGCATTTCCACTTCTTCATGACATATTTAATTCAATTCTAAAGGGTTTTTGACGACGGTAGTTTACATTTAAAATTATTCTTTGTCAGGAATTTTTCCATCGTCTGTTCTTTAAAATTACGACGTTTCGGAGACTGGTTCTGTCTCCGTCTTCAGGTGAGAGGTACCTAATCTGTTGGGTCTCTTTGATAGAGCTAGTCTCTGTTACTGGGCAATTGCACGATTTATATTGTCCAGTGACAGAGACTAGCTCTATCTAAGGGACCCAACAGAGTAGGTACCTCTCACCTGAATACGGAGACAGAACCAGCCTCCGAAACGTCGTGATTTTAAAGAACAGACGATGGAAAAAGTCCTGACAAAGAATAATTTTAAATAACATATTTACTTCCGCAAATCCGATTTAGATAAGCACCCCCATGCCAGTTACAATACACTCTCAAATTATAGCGTGCATGCCTTAAAATAGTACTCAAAATATTTTTATTTAATAGCTCACACCCGAAAGACTTAAAACATAAACACAAAAATTATCTTAATAACAGTAAAGCAAGATAGACTAAGGATATATGAGAATAGGACGTTGAGGTGAATCTTTAAACTTAAGAGAGACGAAGTGAGAAAGAGACATCAGAAAATTACGTACTGATTACTAAATTGTACAATTAACTGTTAATTTCTGTTTTGTTCTAATGTCGTCAGATAAATTTAAGCATCTAAATTCATGACTTTTCGCATAATTTCTTGTCAAGTATAATTAATTGCAAGGGAAAATTAGTCTTCGATTTATGCGTATTGACTTTACACGGTCTTTGTCCAGTAAAACAAGTAGCACATCAATCTGGATGTGCGTGTACATTAGTTTGATGTAATTTGATAATCTATGCAATTTGTGTAGACATACCTGGCCCATTCACGGCTGTGTTCAGCTCGCAAATATCAATCAAATTAACACGTAGCACGTCAGTCGATAATTGCAGCATCACAAACCGGCTTCACGCTTACATAGCGAAGATACACGCCTTCGAATTCCGGGGACGTAGTGCAGCAAAGTCCAAGTGAAATTAAATCTGTATTATGAAGCGTGATGCACGTGATATATAGAAAACTATACGTACTTCAATAGAATAAACTTATTTTGAAATCGCTGTTAATGTTGATGTTAATTATTCGCAGAATCATACGAAGCCGATAAATGGGCCTACACTCTGGGCAAAACGACCGAATTACTAAATGTTAACGCGGGGGGTACACATCGCTACAACTGTGCTATGAAGGGTTAATAAAATATTACTTTCCCTTTAAACTTTAACCTGGATGTGCTTCGTTCGAATCTCAGCTGGGATATCGACTCTTCTAACTAAAATTTTCCTCAGTCACACAAGGAGCACGCAGGAATTTGTACATGAGAGACCACAACATTTGTTTAATCTTTACAAGTACTCCAAACGCGCTTACCCTCTCATATTGTACGCTTTATAGCCACTGCAGTTGATACCGTGTCGTTAAATAACTTACGATACATCGTAAATGAAAGTCCTAAGCACCGTTCGCCCTCACTACAAAGTCTTTTTTTCGTCACGCTTGTCTGTTTGAACAATGTGCTGGCTGCATGCCTGTTAGGAGCAGTTCCAAGATACATGTGGGTTACCGTGAGAGTAGTGCCAGGATAAACCTCTACCTCATTTGTGCTTGAATAGGGTTGCAGATTTAGTTCAGACAGCTGTAGTAAAGAAACCCGTGACTCTACAATGGCACCTCATCAGATGTACAGGAACCCACACACTCTTCTTTAGCTATAGGCAAAGTTATAAGTTTCTAACAGAAAGCTAAAATACGATCATAATATATAGCTGCTGTATTCAATATAGGGACGTATCCATTCTACACGAACGATTATTGATCTCGCGAAATAATCCCTCTTAATCCCATTCTTAGCTTCCCTCTAGAGACGAAGGAAGTTATAAAACAGGATACTGAAATAAGTCACGATCACCTTTGTGACAATGCATTCATAATTTTATTTCTCTGACGTCATCGCTACGCTCGTTGCAAATTAATTCGAACAGAACCGAAGAAAGCTAAACTGTAGACATATTAATGCATCCGACAAGTGTACTTGGAGCTTCTGAATGTACGTACCTCAATGGATTTTTAAATTAATAAAATTAATATGATATTCATACGTGACACGGTTAAGTAAAAATACTGATTTCTTAATATAAAATTAATGAATAAGATTTGTCACTTACATGGCACGGTAGCTGCTTAGATTGTTACACTGTGTGAAAAACTTTAACATTTTTAAGAGAAAATTACATCCAAATACATGCGAGATATAAAAAATAAATTTGTAAACAGTAATCATAATATGTTGATTGTTACACAGAAAATAGGCCCGTAGCAAGGCCTTTGCCTACACAGGTCAACACAGACCGGAGCGGGTATATATATTATGCCTAGAACGGAATTCGAAAAAGTTACCTCAGTGCACAAATCAGCTGCTCTGTTATTGTGATCGACTTCAATCTTGTCTATGACAGGAAATCTCTCAGAAAGAGCTGACATTGTTATAATATGCACGTGACTTGAAAAGCGGAACTCATTTGGTCCTGCGATCTTTATCTCAGAATATTTGGATGTAATAAATATTAAACAATTTTGAAGGATAGATATTGTTTGTTCCCTGAAGGATCTGTAGTAGAAATCAACATTCTGTATAAAAGATTTAAACTTTAGATAATATAGATCTATAACCAAGAAATTATAAATAAGTTTTACTCAGGCATTTTAGAATAACCTATTTCACGACGTAAGTGTAGAGACAGACAAGACAATACGTGCTTATCACTTCATGAAGAAACAAAACTGAGATGTTACAACCAGAGCTCTGAAAATGTTTAAGTTATAATCTATAATTTATTGAGATTAGCATTAAGTCACCCGTTAACTGAAATATGGTAAACGAGAATCTTTTAAGTCGGCATAAGATTATTTGAACACCGTGTTCACAAGAGCCCGATATCGATCCCCATCATGAGCCAGATGAATCCAATCAACACTCTCCCACCCTCTTTATATGAAGTATATTTTAACATCATCCTCGCTTCTGCGCATAACTCCTCCCAGTGGTCTATTTCCTTCAGGCTTTCAAATCAAAATTTCGTACGTATTTCTTGTCGGACATCCGACAGACATTTACAGTTACTGACGTTAAAATTTCGCATGGTTGTGATTGTGTCGTATTAAGAGCAAGCCATTACACAACATGATATGAAAACTCATATCGTGAATAGAGCAGATAGCGATGTTTATTTAGAAGGTGTCCAACCTTCCCGTTCGCATGCACTGCTCCAAGTGTGCATTGTTCATGGACAGATGGATAGCCTTTCCGTAAACGACGTGTTGGTGCCACGAGCAACACACTTTTAGAACCTTGTACGTTGCGGGTACCAAATATGGAACACATTAAATCTTCACACTCGTATCAAAATGATGACAGGTCCTTCAATAATGTCCGAAAACCTTCCAAGATAATAACCAGCTGGCTGTAAGTGGTGAATACACAATTCAAGTTGACCTCTCGCCTTTACCTAATGCCGAGCGTAGAAAATTGTCGGCGTTTTAGAAAAATTCCCTGATAAACAAATTTCAAAAAATCCATTAAGGTTTCTCTAGTTGTTACATACGTACGGGGGGACAGACCGACGGAAGTCTTAAAAGCAGCTTCTCAGGATTGAGAACGCGTCTAAAAATCTTAATTTAACAACCGTTTATAGTTAATATTATCTCTTCTAATTCTACGTGCCTCTTCATAGCTGCAATTTACATGAAACACCACAGAAACAGAGGGAATAAAGTATGACTAAATTTATATAATGTGTGTAGCGGTCGGGGTCCGCAGTGGCCGCGCGGTCTGAGGCGTGGGTCTCGTGCCGCTTGGTCGCCGGGACCGTGGGTTCGAATCCCACTCAAGCCATGGATGTTTGTCTGCATTTTTCTGTGTTGTGCTGTCCTGTGTACAGGTAGAGGCCTTGCGACGGGCCGATCCCTCGTCCAAGGAGTCCTACCGAATGTCCATGGATCGAGCCAACTGAAAAGTTGGGACCCGCAGTGCTCAGGCACTTGAAGAACGGGTCGTTCCCAATATCCCAGTGTAGCGGTCATTAGATCTGAATTTGAGCTTTTTCTTGTATCTAGAACATCCATTCACAGTTATGATACTGTGCTACATTGATTTCCTTCATTTTCGTCGTTAAAATCACGTTTATCATCTGAGACCTTTCTAAGGGAGGAACTAGACATGCTGTTTATTCCGCTTAAGCTGTTTGTGATATAAGAAGAACGTGCGTGATAGCGGAAGTAAGAAGTCGGTCAAGAGGAATGATACATTATGGCAGCTGGGATAGGAATGGACAGACAGAAATAGAAGAAGCGTGTAATGTAAGAATAGCTATCAACATCGGAAAAAAAACTAAAGGAAATTTGTTAAAATATAACCACAAACCTATGAAATTTATCATACTAAAAACCTTACTTTATAATTTACTGTCTATAAAAATCAAACTAAGAAATTGGCCTCTAACTTCCTTCAATCATTTATGAGGTGTTGCAAAAGTAATTTCACCACCAGAAATATATTTTTTGTTCTTAAAGGTGAGCAGGGTCTGTTGAATCCGTAACTAGCAGACGCAGTCATAAGAAAGGTGACACTCCGAACCTAAATCCGACCGACGTTCTTAACCTGAGTTCCGTAATGTTGCAGCTGGAATACGGGGAAGAGATATGGCAGCAAGTGATGGAGCAGGCAGGTTGTAAATTTGCCGTATTCAACACTCACCACATCTATCCCGACCACCTGATAACGAGCCTGGCAGTAGCCTGCGCTGAAGTCACCGGGGAGGGCGCAACTAAAGACCACTTCATGCAGTTCTTCGGTCGCTGTTTCGTGCGCTTCTTCAGTAACTTCGGGTACAGGGCAAACACATGATATGTTGTACAAAATACCTCCACACTTCCATGAACATATTGAAACAAGAATTAGAGTGAAATTATTAGATTTATGATAATTTAAAACATGATTTAATTCGAAGATTGCTTGCATTTGGTCACTTGGAAACTGAAATTCAAGGCTTCATAAATAAGCTTGTTAAGTAAAATATAAGTTTATATTAAAACAGTAAGGCGCAGTGAAAAATATATGTACCATCTTCTTTGAAAATCAGTAGTTCTGTATGTTGTATTTAAGGGCTTCATGTGATTCTCACAAGGAGAGGTCATCAGAGTGGGATCAGGGAATTCAACGAAAATGGATCAACGGAAAGTAGAAACTAAGGCGCACTGAACGAATTGTGCCCACTTATTTTCCGTCTACTTTCCATCGATTCTTTTTTCGTTCAAATCCCCGACTCAAGTCTGGTGACCTCTCCTTGTCAGTGTAAACACCATTAACCAGGTGATCTTCAAAATGGATATGAGATGTATTTTCTTTGCTCTACGGGATGAATTGCTTGGGCGATCTTCAACTTCAAAGAATTAAGCAGGCGTTTGCCTGTGAAAATAATCCTATAAATTATTTTGTTAAGAATTCTAACTTTGACGACGTGTCTACAATTTCGCATTATAAGGACTGCACCTTTAATTGCATGTCAATTTAACTTTCATCATTCTCTATTTAAACGTTTGCATGGTACCACGTTGTCCTATTTAAAAGTACAGTAATTTACTACTCACAAATTTTCTAAATAGCCTTTAAATTATACGGTAGCAAAAAACGTAATTGCTTTACCAAGGCAAATAAGGCTAGCTTTGCATTCCTCTTCTAATAATAGTCCTACCAAAAAATTATTCGCTATTTAACGCTCACGTATGCATGTATGTTAATGCCGTGGGCGCCTAACAGATCCTTGTGCAGTGACCATTTCTGATCTTTTGTGCAACCCTTTAACTTAGCCCAAGATTCTACATATCAGTTGTCTTCTCAGCTTATTGGTAGCCATAATCAATGCCTCATACGTGCCCCAGATCTCATAGAATCCCTGGGTCTATGGTGAGGGTTAACATCTTTAAATAGGGTGACATGGGTCTTTTGACGTTTATTTAAAACACCCATGTGGGTGCATTTATGTATCCATAAATATTATAAAGCCATTTTAAAGATGTTGGTTATTTAAAATTTCAAGACCAGATAATCTTCCGAAAACAGTGGACTACGTATTGTATTAGACCTGCTAGGCAAAAACCTGCCTAATGACAGTCTCAACACTTCACTTATATAGAAATGCTATTACAGTTATGATTTCATGATCAAAGCAACTGGACGATACTTTTCGGACTTCCTACAGAATGTGGACAATATCCACATGCAGATGCGTTTCACGTATCCCAAGATGAAGAGTCCATCCATGTACATCACACACGTAGACCCACAGGGCGTCGTATTGGTGTACAGGAGCACTAGAAAAGGCTTTGTCCACTACTTTATGGGTAAGTACTTCAAAGACTGTCCATTATATAATTTTTATTACCCCCAGGTGTAAACGAAGGCCCAAGTATGCCTGATAATTACTACGTGTCTAAGACAAATGATAATCCCGCATTCAGAACAATTACACATTTTATTTCCAAAATTTAAGTACCTGTTGCCCAAAAAACCCTTTAAAGACAAGTTATATCTGTCAGCCACTCTCTTTACAGCCAGCCTCCCCCATGTCTGTGCTTTTGTCCGATCATACGCAAAACATTTATAATAACAGGCATTTATTTGTGGTTTATTAAACTGATCAGATTATTGGCCTACAGCATCAACATTTTTTTAAAAAAAATATGATTTGGAAAGGTGAGAAATTCTATTCTCAGTCAACGACACAACAAAATGGTTAGTACTCCTGCTTCATATTCGGTAGATACCGGTTCAAATCTCAGACCGAAACAGCTTAATCTGATTGAATGTTCCGTGGATTTCCCCATCCCGTCCAGACAAACGCCGGTATAATACCTCAAATTAGACCACAACCGCTTCCTTCCATGTCCTTTCCAATTCATTATTCGTTACTCATCATTTGACGCCATATAGTCTTAAATTTATAGCTTCCTTAAATAAGTACCGCGTATCAGTTGGTAACATTTGTGATTCAGAACGATTAATGATTCATCCCCACTGAGATCTTCATACATCCCCGTAGAAGAAGACGCTTCCCATATACTCAGAATGAGGAATATAAATTAAATCATGAACGCCACAGGTTCTGAAAGCTTCCGAGGTTGAATACAAATTTCCAGTAGACAAAGTTTTCTGCCACAAAATCCATTCCTCCTCTGAAATTACATCGCTTCTACAAAACCAAAGACGGGCACTATTTAATTAATGTCGGTAATTACAGCAGTGACCTTGCCTGTATTCTGTCGTTCTGTCCCTTGGGAAGTCACAAAGTGGATTGCTGCGGTGTTCTTACACGCAGGCCCGGCCAACCTAGCTCATCAAAAACACGTTTCTGATACCAGACTCGGATCGCATGCGCCATACATCGTTTCACTCCCATTTGCCTCGAACCAAGAGACAACTGGTGTCGCGATGAGGAGAATATTCTTCGTTATCTGGAAAGGACAAGCACGTGGCAGTTTTTTATTATGGCTGTCTTTTAGGTTGTAGTCCGGTAGACGTTTAGCTACGTTTCAGAGGTACCTGTTGCCTCCATCATAAGGGCGATGATTTCTCTGATTAAAGAGGCGTCGAACATCTCTGAAACGTCGGTAAACATCTACCATATTACACGGCGCAACAACCCAGAAGACAGACATCTTGACACCGCCGTGAGAACCTGATATCTTACGTAGTATTTTGTTATAACAATTTTAGGTTATGGGCAGGATCTACAGTTTCATCAGAATACGAATATTATAATAGTTATAATTTAATTTGAGAGTTTCTTACCGGGAGCTTATAAGCATTTATTACTGTCTTTCTAAACATTGACTAAAAGCTTTGTGATGGAACTAAAACGAGTAACCAATGCACATATTTATTTGAAGTATGTTTTTATGTTATAAGAATTATGAAGTTCCGCTACGTTTATCAGACGCATATGGTCGAATGGGTGAGAAGCTGTAGAATTACTCGGATTACGTTGCTTTGATGTTGTTTGAATGACGAATTCACGACAAACAGAACTTTAATACTAATGGTGATAAATGGGGCTATTTCACATGAATCCTACCCAGTAAAAAAAGAGATTAAACCTAAATTTCAGTGGAATATGAAGCCAGAATTTTAGTTAAGCAACAGATGAACATCTGGTGGAGTGTTAATAGTTCTCTTTCATAATATTACGGTTATTTGATAACAAACTTCTGTAAAAATATTTTGACCCAAGATAGAGGAACAGGAGTATAATGAAAATCACATAATGAATTTCATAATGCCTAATGTTATTATAGTGATCAATAAAATGGAAGGTGACATTGATATGACATGTAGCACGAATTTGGAAGATGGTAGTTTTAGTCAGAAAACCTCAAAGTGAAACTCGGTTGAGAGAACTAAGCCAATGTTCCGCAACGGCCGTGCCGCCAAGGATTTATGTGTGCCGCGAATTTTTATAAGAAATTGTGTGTCTGTTCTTCATAGCCACAAAAAGGCGCGATGACTTGTATTTCATAAAAGTAAAGACGGACTTATTCCTATCTGTCTGCCATTCCACACGCCGGTCATGATCTGAAACTTTTTACGTGAAACGGAGATCGAACACAACAGTTCCTCAGCAGTGGGCGCCGAACAAAAACTTACTTGAGACCCCTTCTTTTCTTCGCTTGATTCATTCCCTTTATAGAGGACAAAAGGTTCGATAAAATTTTAAAAAAAAGCTATTCTGTGAATCACTATTATATCTCCCCTCTGGAGACGCATTTATCATTTTAACACGAACAGCAGTATTCCGTACAAAAGTGGACTATGTGTAATTATGATTCACCCCCTTATACAGTTCTAAATATCTAGGCTCAGCTGTGTTCACTTAGCACTTTAATAAATTCGTCTTTCATTAAACCCAACTGTTAATTACCATGGTTGCAGCAGCATGTCTACATCATCATCGACCCGAAGCTGGAGGCAGTAAGCTCTTCTGAAACGTCGGTGAACATCTACCACACTGTACAGTGAAACATCCCTTCAAAATTTATGTTTATGGATTTATCGCGAATATAATAGGCTCCCCACACTATAATTCTACTGAATGTCTAGTCAAGAAGTAAATAATCAGTATACTACAAATAAACACGTTTCTTAAATAGCATAAATCCATACAGTGCAGTCTGAAGTAATATTTAAAATGCAACAAAATGTCGTGAGCGTTACCTAAGGGCTTAGAATGACGTAAAACTATTTCGGAAGTAGCTTAGAAAGAGTTAGGGAAATAACAGTGTATGAAGTTACCGATTCTGAGATTCAAGCAAAATACTTTATAGATAAATCACTAGTGTTCTGCTGCTATACTCAGCTGTCTATATTAATGACTTTTTCAAGTTAATTAGGAAGCAGTATTTATTGTTTTTCTCATATATTCTCACATTATAGCGTGAAGATTTATGGAACATGTCTCTAAGACGTTAACGGGGTGGCTGGTATCTTCTTACTAACAGGCACTTCATTTATCACCCATCCAATAACACGAATTTCCCTCTCGAGGTAAAAAAGAAAATAGAAAAATTCAGTTAAGGACAAGCTCCTTCAAATAATCGACAGCATTAGCTACTTCTGACACTTTTAATTTTCGGCTCTGCGACTGTAACCAGGAGATAAATTTGTGAAGATGGCTGACGACAAATATTTTTTATAAATGTTATAATAACTATAGGTCAGAATATGTACTTTAAAGACACTGGCATAATCATATGATGTCATGTTCTAAAATATAAGAAAAGTATAAAATAAAACAGCTTTTCTTCCTCAATTCGCCCCCTTCTGTAACAGCCTGTATAAGTTTGAAGTGTTGCATCACATTGCCTAACTCTTATTTAACTTTAGAGCGCCAAGACTGATGACATCGACGGTAAGAATATTTACCTGCCGACTCACCATCACATCGATTCTCCTAATCCTTCACGCTCATTATTTTTTGTGACTTACACCTATAAATATAAACATTTCATTCCTGAGTAATACTAATTGAATAAACAAGAAGGCAGTGCTAATTGCATATGTTATGTTTTAAGGGTTGTACCACTGGAATTAAATATCGCCCTCGAATAAGAATTCGTTCACATGGCAATATTTTGAAAGGACCACAGTCATAAAATAGTATTCGCTTCTTACAGGTCAACTGTACCAGATAGCTGAAGAATTATACAACACGCAACTGTCCATCAACGTGCTAGAGGAAACGACATCCGTTACGGGCACAAGGAAAGTCCTGGTCAGATTCCGACTCAATTTCGATAATCAGGAGTTTGTTCTGTCGCGGGCTGACAAACGGACACACCTGGAGAGACTCACCCTGCCTGCCGTCCCCTGTTCATTACTCATGCGTCTCTTTCCGTTCGGCCTTGTCTTCAATGAGGACATGTGCATCCTGGCAGCCGGGGAAAAGCTCGTTCAAGTGTGCGGCACAAGTCCAGATGATCTCCTAGGAAAATCCGTCATAGACAACTTCAAGCTACGGCGTCCTAGAGGAATTCCCTTCACTTGGAAAAATGTGAGAGACAGTTTTCAATTTCTTTACTTCTTTTCCGTCGAATAAAACAAAGCTTTAGATTTACATATTTCTGAAACTTTGCGTCTAGCAACTTTCTTACGTTCTAGATCCGTTTACAATGTGGGTTTTATATTTAAATTTTAATTATAATGTCGTAAACTTTACATTGCTGAGCAATAAAGTGACAAACGCTCACCTATTATTTGTTCGTATATAAAATTTGTTATGCATCCTGTGTTAAACAAGCAGCTCTTAGAATTCATTCCACTCTTGTTCTCTGACAACTTTCTGGCAATGAAAAACGAATGTTATACGAATTTAGGGGACAGTGATAATTCAGAGACCACAACGCTTCACGGAAATAAATTGTAGACAACTAAGTTAAATTTGAGCCGCCTTAATTTTAAACGGACTACGGTCACATCGAATTATTACATCATCGACCAATCACAAACGTGGGTCTTGAATAGAATTGGTTTACGTGGATTGTTTATATGAGTTTACAAAAGGACTACGAGACGCTTTAGGAGGCAGTTGACAAAACCTGGGCCACTCCAATACAGGAACACAGAATGTTGTAAACCCACACATAACGACACAGTACTAAGATTTTCGAGAGCTTCATATTGTGTTCTCCATCGAAATTTTGACCCAGCAAAAACATTTTAGAGTCGCCCTATGTGTGACTGAATTGAACATACACTAATAGGCAAATACATTTGACGTGGGGAGAATTAAAGATAGTAAGATATGATGGGTAGTACATGGAGTACGCATGAGTCAAATGAGGAAATCATACAACATTCTGGTCGGCTATTCTGAAGGAAAGAGACCATTTGGGGTATTAAGCATTCATGGGAGAAGAATATTGGAGTGGGACATTGATAAATATGGAGTGAGGATGTGGTCTGGAATAACGTGGCCCAAGACGGAATAAAATGGCGGACTTTTATAAACACGGTGCCTTGGGTTTCGATAAAAAGTGGGATATATACATTTTTAAGGGAAACTATTTAGCGGTGTTAGTAACAAGTGTGCTCCTTTGTATATAAATTGGACCTTTCTATTAAATTTCTTGGTGAGTTAGCAGGTTCTCACAGTGGCGAGTATGAAGTCGGCCATCTTCTCGATAGTTGCGCCGAGTAGTCAGGCAGAATTTCTACCAGGCCACATGGCGTAACAACCCAAAAGATAGCCTCTTTCTAATCGAATTTCTTGTCGATAACGTTGTGACGCAGACCCTGTACCTGCATTCCGTGCTATTCGAGCTTGAACTGATCCGGACACCGAGGGCGGAAGATGACAAGGGCACAGCTGATGTGGACGTTAAGAACAAGCCAGCACTGCCTCTTTTCCTGGACCGACGGCGAGGCAGCCAGGGTACACGCAGTATCCTGCTTAAGGGACAAATGAAATATATCGACGACATCAAAGCGATCATCTTCCTTTGCAGCCCACTGTAAGTCATTGACCACAAAATACTAAAGAATAGAGCAATACGTTTCACAGCTACGAGTTGCTCTCTAGGTCTCAAGATCGCCACGCTTCAGGAATTCAAACACGTGTGAGACAATGATGGTGACGTACGGAACCAATGACCGGATGTTACTGCTCAGTTGGTAAAATTAATGATTCGTGGTCCGAAAGTCCCGGGTACGATTATCCTCCCAGTTACTGTCTCTCCTGACAGAGTATTTCCATCACTCTGTATAAGGAGAACACTAAACAATGCCTTAAAATAGTCAAAACCATTTCCTTGCATATCTTTCCCTTTCATTGTTAAAAATTATCTTGAATAGACGCTGGTTATGTCGTTCAGAAAACGTCCTTAAGTAGATAAATAAACAGAAAATCTAGCGGGACCATTACATTCCATATTTCTTTATGATTAGGTGCACAGTCATAGAAATAACTCTTTAAAACTCCTATTTTATCTCTTAAGTCCGACGGAAATTTATCCACCCCGTAACAAAGATTACACTCTAGCGACATTGACAAATGCTGAATTACCCCGGGTGCAGATCACAGTCAGGAAGCGTATTTATGCCACAAGAAATCACTAAGAACTGAAAACTAAGCGAGAAGGCTGTGATGCATTCTGCGGTCACAGTTTTGCTTCTCGGTTCTTATCTTACTTGAAGCGTTGGTGTGGTTTAAACTGATTAAACAAAGCGCTAATAAATGCAACTAATTGTGCAATTCTTCGTTTATAGAATAAACAATATGGATGAGCTTCCGAACATGGGATTGTACTTAAACGACCTCAACCTTCACGGCCTGAGTCGTGAAATGGTTTTAGCTGGATGGCAGCATTGTTCCAGGTAAGGACATGATTATCGCGAAGACCGGATATGGAAACTATCCGTAGCGCAGCGTACGGAGATCCCACAATGGCAGTCACAGTCCTGTGCATCAGAATCTTAAGAATTCTGAACCACAGCTTTGTAATAAGATGACTGTTATAAGGTGCAAAATAGTATTATTATAAGAAATTAGTTATCAAATTAGGAGCTTCCAGATTTAGTTAATTTTTTAGTTAATTTTTTAGTTAATACAACTCCCCTTACATTTGTTAGGTCTACATTAGGTTTAGAAGTCACAACGCCCATGCAATAGTTTCTGAGTTGAGCAGACAAACTCAGCGGAGCAACATCATGGAACATTAAGAACATTTCCCTATATTTAATGGTTATCTCCACGTGTCAAGGGCGGGTTTCTTTTCACTAATAATGCCACACACGAAAGACATGGGGGTGGAAACAATGGTCAGCTTCAAAACGACATAACTCGTCCATAGCATGGAAAGTGTTGATAGTCCACTGAACTATCACAAAGGTGACAAATATATGACGTGTGTGTGTGCCACCAGATTGGAGCTGATGTTCGAGAGAGCCGAGCAGCGGTCTACGGAACTGGAGAGAAGTTACACTCTACTGGACTGCTGGAAGCGAAGGGGTGACGAACTGCTCTACTCAATGATTCCTCAGTCGGTGGCAGACAGGCTTCGCACCGAAAAGAATTCCCTCAGTACGTGCCAGGTACGGAAAAGTTCCGAAGTTTATCACTGATCGCCTCTTCCTTTCAGATATTCTAACTAAACTTCGATGTACGTGTCTCATCTCACCCATGCGCAATACGCTAGGCGTAGAGACATCGTTTGACTTCATATAAATTAAGTAAAGGATTAACAAAAGTATTTGCAACTCTACTATTGCATTTATTTCTAGTCGTTTGACGCAGTTTCCATCCTCTTCTGCGAACTGGTGGACTTCAGTTCTTCAACAGTCCAAGACGCCATGGACGTTGTTATGAGTATGAACGCAGTTTTTACCTGTTTCGACGCCCTTATGGATCGTTACAACGTATACAAGGTACGCATAATAAATTTATTCGACAATCAATTCTAAATATAGACAACGACTTTATGGCATTGGTAATTCACAGTCCTACACAATTCAAAACTTCATGTATGTAAAGCTCTCAACAGAAAATGTGAAAATGCGTGCAATAATCACTAATTATATAAATTAATAAACGTAATTCTGGTCACAGCGTGTACCGTACACTGAAACACAAATTTCAACAAACTGTTAAACGCAGTAATTTTGGTATCATTTTATGAATAACTTATAACTCTAATGATAATATAAATGTTTAATTGCACTGCTATTACATTGGACATGGTCAATCAGCTTTTAAAAGAGAACTCTCATCCATAAACTCATTTAACACGTAATCCGTATTACTTTCTTGCACGCGACAAGTTCAGCAATCAGTAATACTGAAGATTCATTACCGCATTCACAAGATCTTACCACCGGAACCCATCCTGAGCCACACGTATCCGTTCACATCCTCACACTCTGCTTTTTAAGATAAATTTGAGTGGCACCCGCCTCTCTGCGCCTTTGCGTCCCAAATGTTTTTCTCTTCAGGGTTTCCTATTAATATTTTGTATGCATTTACCGTCTCGCCATGCGTGTTACATGCCTGCCTATTTTATCTTTCATTTAATCATCCTAATAATATCCGGAGAAGAGTAAAATTATGAAACTCTTTCTCCGTTCCTCTCACTTCATTGGTGTCACGGTCGTCTAGCGGTTAGAACGCTGGGATTGTAATACTGGGGTCCCGGGTTCGATTCCCGGCGGTGCTCAGATTTACAACTTGTGTTGGGCAAGGCCGTGGTCCAGGCATCACGGAGTTTTCCTCCGGGGTTTCTCCGTGGCATCCCAACAATTACTCCACTTTCATCATCATCATCTCACAAAAAGAGGGTCACAGCAGGAGCGTTAAATGTCGCGGTCCCGGTCGAACCCATGTACTGATGGGTCGTGAATCCTGCTAACCACCAATGCACACCATGCTGAAAGGTGTGTACTGGATACGAAAAAAAAAACTTCATTGGTCTTCGGTTCAAATATTCTCCTTATCATCCTGTTCTAAACATCCTTAATCTGTTTTCTCCCCTTAGAGTCACAGACCAAGTGAACCATAATTACTAATGCAAATTTAAAACGGTCAATAATCAATAAGAATAAATGAATTCAAGTTTTTAATATAATCATTTCTAAACCCCACTTATGCATGTATAATTTGTCCAGGTGGAAACTGTGGGCCAGGTGTACATGGCAGTGAGCGGGGCGCCAGAATACACCCCCCAGCACGCGGAGAACGTAGCCGATGTCGCACTGTGTCTGCTGCGGCATGTAAAACAACTCAAATTCCCCTCAGGAATCACTATGCAGATTAGAATCGGTGAGTTTTCTTTACAAAAACCATTAGTAATGCTTTGAAAGCCCTTAACAACTCGCCATGTATGATACCTTCTCACACAATTCAACGCTATATATTCTTTGCAGCTGTAACAGTGTCCTTAAATAATCCGGAAACGAGCGATTACGATCATGATTCAGAGAAAGGCAGAACAGCTGTTTTCTGAGGACCGATACCTCGTCTGTTTCAAACTGTTCGGTATAAAGAATAGTCTATAAATCGAATTATTACTAGCAAGTCTAAATATGCAAATTAACATTATAGAAACTAGCCTACATGTGACATTTAAATAAAAATATTTCATAACCACTCAAAATAAACATCCGAATCTAAAACTAAATTATACAAACATAGAAAAGAGATCAAATGTTGCTCATTCGCTGAAGATTGCTTTCATGTTGGTAATAAGGTAAGCAATGAGTTTGCGCTCTCAGATTCCATTCATAGCAGAACCCGCGTCCTAATTAAAAAATCGCCTTGCCTCTGAAAAGTGTCTCCTATATTTCAAACTCCTCTGCACGACAGGAATCCATTCGGGCCCTGTGGTTGCTGGAGTCGTGGGCCTCAAGGTTCCGCGGTATTGCCTTTTTGGAGACACAGTCAACACCGCAGCCAGAATGCAAACCACAAGCCTGGTGAGTAGCCTGTCATAATAATCTAAGAGTCATTACGCAGTTAGAACGTAGCTCTCTTCTATCCCAAAAGAAGGCAGGATAAGCCAATAAGACGTATATAGCCATCCGCACGTAACACTTCAGATGGATGGTCAGTTTAACTTCTCGGTCTCTTTAACCCCGAGGAAGTAGCCCCGGTACCCTATAGACAAGATGCTGGGTGGACCCCAGGCCTGTGTGGACGCTGTGCAGAAGACAAAGATCCTGTCCTGCCGGGAATAAAACCCCCATCGTCCATCCCACAGCTTAGTCACTTTTCTGACTGGGCTATTTTTGTCACCCCAAAGTTACCATGATAATTAAATTCCATTATGGACTCAATATTAACTTTCTTCCGTGGTATATACGTATAAAAAGTTATGATTTTGTGTCCTTGATGGGATTATGATCTACTGTAGATGGATACAAAATTTTTGAAGTCATATAGCACTGAGCGGTGTGGCAGTTGTGATTAGTAAAATGGCTTATTTTAAGGTACAACAAATCTAGGGTTTTCTTGGGAGGTAATTATAAAATTTTCAGAGTGACATGGCCTTGGGGCCAACATTCGAAAGCGTTATCTCTTAGATACGAAGCAAGTGTGATAACCACTGATGCAGATAAAATTTTATTTGTAATATAATGTAATATCCTGGCCGTTGTCTTCCCCCCCACCCCCTGAATACCTAACCAGAACAAGTCCCGTTCTTCCCTCCATAGAGTCCCCTCTGTAAACAGCTGATTGCTTTGCTTCACTTTCAGCCTGGTAAGATTAATATATCAACAACCACACGGCAGCTGCTTCCTGATCGATATATCATAGAACCCAGGGGTCTCGTTACAGTGAAGGTATGTACACAGCAGCCTCGTAGTATTTATATTTTATTTTATTAACAGTAAGTTGTCAGTACTGACCGGTTTCACACCATAACGATAGAAGCAGCAAGCTTATATGAAACGGCGATCAGTATCTACCACAAGACGCAATGCAATATCCCAGAAGAGAGTCATCTTCAATTTCGAAATTATTCAGTTAATTTTCGACATCACGTGCAAACAAAATATCTCATTTAATTTTCGGGAATACTTTCTTATGATTTCATTGATTATTTAACCGTCATCTCAAAAGAGATAGGCCTTATGACTCACTGAGTTGGATAAAACTGATATTTCGCCAATTTTGAGATTTGTAAAATATTAAAAATCATTGTTTCCATACAAACAGAAAGCTCATGATTTGTGTTGCCTGCTTTTTGTACATACCAAAGACGAATCTCAAGTTTAATTAAACATTTTACCTGTCCCACGTAGTTTTCTTCTGTATATAATCACGCTGCTTTATTTTCCTCAGGGAAAAGGGGAGATGGAAATATTTTGGCTGCGGGACGATGCGACCGCGGACGAATCGAAGCCGAGCGCTGAGAAGGGTGAGGGCTCCAAGTCCACTGCGAGTAACGGGATACGTTAAAAGTTGGTGGAATTTACTGCCTGGATTCCAGGGATTTTTAAGATATATCTGTGTAATATATTTCCCACCCAAACAATCGCACAATTGTGCATTACCTGCATTAAAGTCATTATACAAGACTTCTGTAAGAAGGCTCATTTCTGAGTTTTCAAAAAAGGGGCAATGATAACAAAAATAATTTAAAATTTATCTTCTTAATATTATTGTATTTTATTGTAATCTGTTCATGGTTCATCGATTTATTTTAATAATAAGAAATTTCGATTAAACTAAAATGTCATAGTTTTACTCATTAAAGTAAAATAAAATATTATGAAATGTGTAGGTCAATTTAAAATAAAAATATCGTAGTCCAGTGTAGATGCTAACGGTGTAAAGAATATGGTCTATTTTAAATTTCATTTATAATAAAAACTGTAGTTCAACCGGTGTAACATGGACCGAGTAAACTTCCAGTAAACAGGAAATATTTTGGAGGACGAATTCATTTCTTCCTTGGCTTCATATCTGCCGTTTTTTCGAATAAGGATAATGGGCAGAACATGGGAGGTGGGGGGGGATGATAAAAGCAAAGACGTTTCATCCGGCAAACCTGTAGGAAACAGAACAGTTGGAAAACCTAAGCGTAGAAGGCAGGACAATATCAAAGTGGATGTTAAAGCAGTTAGTTGTGAGTCTGTGGACAGGATAGGATTCGACAGCGGCTTTTGTGAACACTATAATGAACATTTTGGTTCCATAAATGGCATGACATTTCTTGAACAGTTTACGGTTATCAGATTTTCTAAAAGTACTTAGTTCTATGGACCTAATTAGTTGAGAATAACCACAGAGAACATTTTATTTAGCCGCCAACTTCGTAAAAACCTGGTTCGTGCACCATAAGTTGCTTCATGGTGTTATACATCAAAATACGTCACATTTACGAAATATCTATATTATTGGAATGACAGCCACTATTTTATGGGTTTTACCGGAGTTTCACACACTCGATCAGAAGTAACAAATCAGGAAGTAAAGGAGCATAAAGGCCAACTTTATTTTCTTTCAGGCTAATGGACTCGGAACTCTATGCAAATGAGAAAAATTTCTTCGAGAATACTAACACAGACCTTCACACAAGAGAAGAGTTTCTTAATTATTTAAAATAATACTGAATCTGTTAAGATGTGTGACATTAGTACTTCGGGTGTTATCCATTTCTGAGCTATATTTAACATAAACCTACATAAGTTTCCAGTAGTTGGCTCTACACATAATTTAACAGTCACTCCGTTTCAGTCATGGTGTACATAAAAAGATAAACTTCTAGCTGTGTCTCATTAAACGCCACACCACAAAGGCGTATTAGCGCCAAGCATTTTTAACCCTGTAAGGAGATGGGTGGTAAGCTTCTAGTTCAGTGAGTGTACTCTGGCGTAAAGAGCTCCTGGTATCCATCGGACAGAAAATGTTTGGGCCCCAGAGACCATCTGAACGTAGCAGAAAAAAAAATACCGGTGACTGCTCAGCACGGTACTCCTTACGGAGTTACAATGGGTTCAAGATTAAAATGCTGATAATGTCGACAGTGGTGAGTTGTTTTATTGAATATCTTTGTACTGATAACATAATGTACAGCAAGTCAACAATGAACAATAAATAATCTGTGACCCTTGACCTGTGTGAAGCGTGTGACGATCCACAAATCTGGAATGACTAGATGACGCGTGATATTCATTCACAGAAGCAAGAATCTATCGTGTTTCGTTTGATCCAAGAGATGTATCGGTTCACCCTAGTATACACACCCGGGTGATTGGGCAGGGCACACCCTTCGCCCCAAGACACGACCCCTGCAATCCATATGTCACTGTATTCCACGTTTGTTGTTTCCGCACAAAATAACAATTATCGTAAAATATTATCATTGTCATTTATTTATTCATTCACTCAAAATATCAGGAATTTATTCAGTTATTCGTCAATTTATTCATCCATTTGAAGAGTGTTTAGTAAAATGTTGGCGAAGTAGCTCGTTCTCCGCACGGGATTTTTTAAAATAAATATTATTAATTATGACTATATCATTCAACACACTCTTATCGAACAATTCTCTATTATTTACCGTCTTGGCACCTCACACTAATCGCTTTATTAATTAAACTTAGCCAAGCAATAAAACTTGTAATTAAGTTGACTTGTGGTTTTCACGGCGTTGAGTCCGAAGATGGCTGTCTTCTGGACTGTAGCGCTGTGTAGTCTGGTAGAATTTAACAAAGTACTTATCGCCCTGACGATGGAGGCAGTAAGGACATCTGAAACGTTGGTAAACTTCTACCAGACTAGACGGCGCTACAACCTAGAAGAGAGCCATCTTCAAACTTGTAATTATCACGTAATAACCAGGAAATAAATGTAGACAATGTAAGATTTGAGGTTTTCACAGCGGTGAGTATGAAGAGTTCTTATCGCCCTGATGACCTCTGAAAAGTTGGTTAACATTGACCAGACTACACAGCGCAACAACCCAGAAGACAGAAATCTTCAAATGTAGACAAATATAGGGAGAAACGGATAATACTGCGCCAAAGGATTTTATACACAAGACTAAGACCATGTCCGATGACGATTGCTTAGAAATATCAACTTACCAGCAACGCTGTACAGAGTCCCATTGGTAACGTGCAACGGTCCTCCGCTGTCGCCCTGCAAAAAACCAGAAATTTGGAACTGTGGCCATCTAAAGTGCCTGCTGTGGCGCTTAAGCTTTCTAATACGAATCAAAATCTTGCAAATATCACCTACAGGTCAGACCAGAAATATTTTGCTCCCGTGACTGGTGTATTTTACACAGCACAGTTATACCCAGTTATTTCACTACCACAGGTACTCCTGATTCGCGCTGTGGAGGTCCAGGGTTAAAAATTCAGACAGGAGACCGGCTAACCCTAACAGATTTTTTGGTTGTTTTTTACTCGGTTACTCCATAAAATATCTTAAATTAGGTGACGAAAACTTCATTCCATATCTTTTTCAGGTCATTGCTCATTAATATATATTCTAATTAACTGGAAGCGTCGTTAAATAAACCATAAATAAGCAACGACGACGAATAATAATTAGTCTCTAATAGACTTCACGTCAGCAGTAATTACTGACAGTCAAAACCACCAGTTCAATCAATCAAGTCTTATGAATTGTCTACATAAAACAGCACCGCGCTACGTCTACGTTTACCCTTTTTAACATGGAGACATTCCAAACATTGCATAGAAAGATTTTTACTCAAGTCACTAATTCATTTCAGAAGATAAAGCGTTACTTTTATTTTAAATAATTACTCATCCCCATCAAAACCAATACATTTTTAAAGCGTTAATTTTTGAATCTCAAATCGCTTGACAAACTCCCAACTTATGCTTACCTGACAGGCGTCTTTCTTGCCCTCAGGGAAGCCGGCACACATCATATTTTCCGTGATAGCCTTGTTACCGTAAGGAGTCATCCTGCATTCCTTGTTTGACATGATGGGGACCTTCACCTCGTTCAGTACGTCAGACGAGCCACCGTATTGTTCCGTCGTGCCCCAACCAATAACCACTCCCTGCATCCCAGTGAAGCTCCTGCCTGCCATCGAGATATACATGCACTTTCAGCGTTTCGACAGGCACATTAAACCAATTTGTTTCCACTTTCATTACAGACATGAAGGTACAGCCCTACTTAAAACGAAGGTACACGTTGAGTAGAGAGTCCATTTATATTCTACAGAGTTAGGAAAGTTAAACGTTTTTAAATTTCCGCATGAAATTATTTGATACGAATAATTCTCAATCGGCAGTGTAAACTTTGGAATTAATTGTTTTAAATAAGCTTTTATCTACCTACTCTCGTTTTTAGAATTATAAAATCAAGCAGGTTGAGGTCAAATAAACATGGGGCATACAGAATTTCAGTCGGAAAACCTGAAGGTAAATTAGAATTTGGTAGATATATCGATATTGTAATTTATGTCGACTGATATCGAAAATGTAAGCCTACCTAGAGCTGGGAGGCAGGCAGGTCGCAAACGGTCCTCCAGCGCCACGTCGCGGTCGAGGCTCAACAGCGCAATGTCGTTGTTAAATGTAGTGTAGTCATACCGACTGTGTATCACAACGCGCTGCACTCGCCTGTCTATGGTTTCGGTCTCGTTGCTGATACCTCGTGCATGTTCCAGCAGCCTTACGACGATATTTTTCCGGTTAAACCTACACAACACAAGCCCGGTCAGGTTAGTAGACACACGGATTTTACCAAAACAATGTAAAGAATGTGAGATTTCAGGTTCACACGGTAACGATTTTGAAGATGGCTGCCTTTCGGGATGTTGTGCAGTGTAACTTATAGGGTCCTGATGGAGACAAAAGGTCTTTTCCATTTTCCCGTTCATGCTACATGCCCCGTCAATCTCATTCTCCTTGATTTGATCACTCTAACTGTAAGTAAGGATTATTCGTATTGTGTATAAAGTTCTTCAATACGCAATTTTCTCCAGTCTGACGGGAATTTCTAATTCATGTATTTATTAAAATAATTAATTAATACCAAACCCATGATCATGTTACTGAATGACAATAACGAAGAACAGACACATGACAATCAAGCTACTGAGTGTATTTATTTATTTAGTGTTCTGTCTGACGACAGGTCCATATGAATAGGATCCTTCCATCGTTTTCTCGGACTGGGACCTGTTCATATACGTTCTTGGCAGATGATCCAGAAGTGGTTTGCCATTGCCTTCTTCTGTGTGTGAATGGAGTAATTGTTGGGATGCCACGGAGAAACCGGGGAAGTCCCCGGAGGAAAACTCCGTGTTGCCTAGACCACGGCCTTGCCCAACACAAGTTATAAATTCGGGCACCGCCGGGAATCGAACCCGAGACCCCAGGATTACAAATCAGATAAGCAGTCAAAACATCGACGACGATGACCAAATAATGGGCAGTTTACACGTTAAGAGAACCCACAGTGGATGACTGTTCCCTGGGAACAATAAAGCGTACCCTTTGACACAGTGCGACGCTGTAAGAATATACTTGGAGTTGATGAGCGTCCCGCCACAGTAGAAACGGTTGTTATAAAGTAGCTGAGCCATCCAGGGATACTGGTTCACTTGCGTTTCGTGACCGCCCACAATACGTATCTTCTTGTTGGCCAGGCCGCATTCTGTAAATCAATTAAATTTCTATTTCCGACAATGAGACATATTTGATATAGACGACGTTTCGGTGGTTGAAGCGCTCCCGACTTCGAGGATAAGTCGTTAATGTACTGGAAATTTTTGTTCCATTCATCGCTCGGAATTAAAACTAAGAAAACAACCTTTCTTTGCACTGAGATTGTTTGAATCTCTTATTTCACATAACTAGTCTTAAGTTCGTCCGTCGTACAGTATATATTTCCAGGACGTGCAGAGGAACATGGTACTCACTACACGGCTCGCATTTGGAAGGGTCTATCGGCTCTGGCTGCACATCTTCCGAATCCTCGGAGCTCGGACTTATAATGCTCAGTATCCACTCGAAGAAGGAGAAAATCGTACTCATCCGGTCAACCGAATCCTCACCTGTTGGCTGAGAAGTGTTCCAAGTCACCACACAGACTGTCACGTCTAGTGATTCTGACCCCTGTCTGCTACAGCGTATGTCGCACATATGAACGTCAGACAAGAGACGAGGGTTTTAAGTAATTATTTCATCTGTATCACTGAATAAGAAACGCCATATAACCTGATGACGATACTAGTTGCTTTAATATTAACACATTAACGTAGGATTTATATACTTTTATCTGCTGTATTAAACACTAAAACAAAATAAAAATAAATTTTAATTTAAGGCGTAGTTTGAGGCCTATCACTACATTTTTCGTACTTTTTTCATTTTCACTACCAGACGCCATGGTGTCACGATGACCACTATTGATCATGATTCAAGAGATGACTATTTCTAATATCGTTTAGTGTATAAAGTATCCTAAATTGTTTTATCCTTTCCAAGTCCAAATATTTTCCAGAGAGCTTTTTTTTAAAACGTACACAATTAAACGTCATCCGACGCCACATAGGAATAGACTTTACTTCTAAAGCAGTTAAATATTACTTTAGAAACAAACAAGCAATATAATAAATAGATCGTCTTATCTCCTACTACAGCACAACTTAAATAAAATAAAATTTATTTCATGTGTGTCCAACTTTTTCGAAGCAAATAAAAGACAATTCAATGTCAATCCCAAGATATTTCACGTGTTCTTGTAAACGCGGTAATAATCCTCCAGCTTCACAAAAGTCGATAAATTTTTGACTAAAATATTGACTATACGCTTCTCAAGAATGTTTCTGATACTCAGAGTTACTTTTGCTACAGTTTTATATAATACGTACTGACAACGGTTTGTTCCACTGACATATTTATGGCCATATGTACGTAACATACGTGTTGGTCAACTCTTGTGTCACAGATCAAAGAGGACGTACCTGTAGCTGAGCGTAGTCAACGAATGTAACAATTAGCAACAGGACTACTGTACTTTTCCAGATGTATGTCACCATTTTTGAAGATCACCGCAACACGAGTTTCGATGATGTCGTCAGCACATTCACTTTCGTTCGAGATCCGCTACATGCATATTTATATAAGTACATGAGCGATCGTGTGTGCTGGTCGCTAACCTTGTGTTAGGGCCGCCGTACAATATGGGTCAAGGGACAGGTATCATCATGTGGGCTACTTATTAAAGATCACGCCATTGTCAAAGGATGTTCAAATTCTACACAAATTATTATTATATTATTATTTTATTTATTTAGTGTTCTGTCTGACTACAGGTCCATATGAACAGGATCCTTCCATCCTTTTCTCGGACTGGGACCTGTTCATATACGTTCTTGGCAGATGATCCAGAAGTGGTTTGCCATTGCCTTCTTCTGTGTGTGAATGGAGTAATTGTTGGGATGCCACGGAGAAACCGGGGAAGCCCCCGGAGAAACACTCCGTGTTGCCTAGACGACGGCCTTGTCCAACACAAGTTATAAATTCGGGCACCGCCGGGAATCGAACCCGAGACCCCAGGATTACAAGGCCAGCGTTCTAACCGCTAGACCGCCGTGGCTATAACTACACAAATTCACACACTTTATTATAAAGCCAATTTTGAATACAAAATCCCACAAATGAGGCTGAAGTTAACGTAGTATTTTATTAAGTACAAAAAAGTACTATTGAAAAAAACAAATCTATAACCCTAAATAAAAATAAATGAAAATAAGGAACTTAAAAAATTACACCCCTAAAACAAAACAATAATTAAAGAACTCATACGCAAAATTCTAGTGTACTGAGTCAAAAAAAACTAATCTAAAATGACAAACTCAATACTCTACATTAAATACAATAAGTTCGTATTTTTTATCAAACTAACTATTCACATCACAACTAGTGTGGACGTTTCAGTTATCGTTGCACTAGGTTAAAAGTTAATTGTACTAACAAACTGTAAAAGTGGTTGAAAAAATAGCGTTAATCTTAATTCCATCTTCCGCGTCTCCTTGAAGCGTGAAGTTTGGTGGCGGCTACCATGGTTCCAGAGTAGCCTCAGTAAATAAACTAAATATGATGTAAGTCCCACGCAATTCGATGTTATCTCCACTTTAATTAAACTTACAAAAGACGTAGTCAACCCGTCAGGAACAAATCCCGGTGAAGTAGATTTGTTTTTCATTCAGCCGCCATGTTGGTACTTTACATTATACAAAGATATGTTGAACTTTTATAATTTCCGAAACCTATAACCATACATCACTTTATGGTCCTCTTTAAGAAAAGAATCCCTCTTCACAGTGACAAAACCCAAAAAAAATGCGGACTTGTTTATCGTTAGAGCAAATGGGACATTTAGTTGCCACTGGACTATAAAGATATTAAAATTGCGCGCCACTATGATTTACACTTCACTTGCCTATACCACAGGTCATGCCACGTAATGAGGCAATAAAGGCGTGAGAAACCTGCAATAAATCTGTCAAGTGCAATTAGCAAATGGAGCACTTCCCACATGTCGAATGGCGGCCTTCATACCGTCTGCCCATTCTAGTCTTGCCCTTGTAATCTCCCTCTGCTAACTTTGTTTACATTCTGTCACTTTTTCTATAACACGTAGGGACCCTGACAGGCCCTGTTGCCTTAAAAAAATCCATAACGCATGTTAATAACGGTGATTGCAACATAAATGTTTAAGAACTTTTCAAAGTCTGTTTATAACTCGACTTAAATTATTTTCTTAAGTAAAACGACAGGCCTAATAAAATCATGAAACTGCTTTGTAGTCTTAAAAAGAGATTAATATATTATTTACGTGACACTGCGAAGTGACACCGTTATGCACTACAAGATCGGCAATGATCTCATTAGGGTATTTATGGGAGTTTACGCGGTGCAGGATGGGACAAGAGGTGTGCACCGGGTATAGGTTGGGAAGCCTGAGGGGAAGAGACCGCTGGGGAGACCTAGACGTAGATGGGAGGATAATGTCAGACGGGGTCCATGGGAGATAGAAGTTGAAGGAGATTGGATTTTGTTGGCCCAGGACAGGGTCCGGTGGAGGGCTTTGGTTAATCCGGTGATGAACCTTTGTGTTCGGTAAGCCATGAACTAGTTAGTTAGTTTACGCGTTACTAGAAAACAATTCTGAACCATACCTGTTTATTGTTGCCCGTGAGATAATTACGGGGACAGGTGGAATACAATGCCGTTGTTCTGAAAGTTGGTGCCAAAATATCCAAGACATTCTCTGATTTTACCCATGCTGAATGTTTACCACAATGTTCACAAAGCGATTAAATATCCAGACTCAGTTAAATCAAATCTATTCTCATTCTGAAAAATACATTTAATATTATCACCATCTACGTCTAGGTCTCCCAAGTGGTCTCTTCCTTCGTGGTTGTTCTAATAAAATTTTGTACATATTATCTCCCTCACGCGTGCTTCAGTCCCTGCCGGTGTAGTCTACCTTAATGAAATGATCATAATACATTATTACCAAACATATTCCCGAACAGTTAATTACAGGGAATAATAAAAGTAATATAAAAGTAAAGTAAAGTAAAGTAAAGCTGTCTCACTATACGCCATGTAGGCGCTTGGGGTGAGTGGAGGTATAGCTCCTCTCTTCCTTGACCTCGGCACTAGATGGGAGTGAGTTGGTCAGCATAACGCCCCGGCCGGCTTTACCCCCGGGAAAGGACCCCCGGTACCCATTGTAGAGGAGGCTGGGTGGGCCCCATAGCCGGTTTGGACGCAGAGGCTAGAGGAAAAATCCTCTGCCCCCGTCGAGGATCGAACCCCGGTCGTCCAGCCCGTAGCTAGTCACTATACTGTCTGAGCTATCACGGCTCATAATAAAAGTAACATGAACACTGAAAATTAACCTTCTGCAACAACCTTTCGCAACTCACCGAAATGCGCTAAGACATTCAGAGGAAGTGAAAGACCCTCTAATTTAAGCGCTGTAGGTTGATGTAAAAATTTTGCATACAAGACCAAAGAATTGTTATGTATGAGATCTGAAATTTCAAGAGAAAACAACTTACAGTAATCTCTAAACAAGCAGCTCAAAACACTTCCAAAGAACAATAGAAATTTCCACATATTTATTGAAGACTAATGTTTCTGTCTCTCCACAGCAATGGAAAACTTTGCGAGTCACAATGTCTGCCCTCTGAGTCATTATTTAGAAGTGGTATGTTTATTTTAGATATGTTTCCTGAGTTTCGGTACGTAACAAAATAAATGGTAAGAATTTCAATATAGGTCTGCGGTGTTAAGTGGCAAAGTCGTTTTATAATACACGAATTATAGTGGCAGATCAATTTTAAAGGAACATTTTTAGCTTACTGGGATTTCAGTAACGTATATTGAACGTAGTTAATGATCACAATGCCTGCACGTGGTATACGCGTTGTTTAAAAAGATGACAGCTATATGGTGTTAAAGGATTTAGAAAATAGTTATGTTACATAGGCTTGAAGACAATGCAAAGATGACATAGATAGGTTTGGATTCTATGGTCTACAGAACATAACAATATTCCCCGTATGACATACGTCACATCACATATGAATGGGTGTCTGAAAATAAATCATTTTAACTGTTTACACATTATCATAAAAGAGAATTACAAACAGAGAAAATGCTTTCAACACTTCAATTCAGGTAGAATAAAACAGTGTTAGAAATAATCTTTAACAGGTTCAAAATTAGGCTCGCATTGCATATTTCGCCTGATTAGAAGTCTTCTGTTAAAGCCATTCTTTAATTGTTCCTACATTTTATTTTTATCGTGGAATATAATTTAAAACTCTTTAAAATTCAGTTTTCATTATTCTTTCCAACGTGTTCCTACTATTTATTTATGTACTCTAATATTCGGTCTGAAATATTATGTACTTACTGCCTAATAAAAAATAATCTGACATTTCCACTATATGTATAGCAAAATTGACTGCTTTGTCGTATATTACTTTGGAATGACAAACCAGAAAAACAAACTAAATAATTAAATTCTCAATTATGGGTTTTTAAAATGAAAGGATAAACGATGAAACTACAAAGAAACTTCCCCAATAATGCAACTATATCCACCATTAAACCCGCGTAGTACTATAAGGCAGTGATATTCAACCTTTTTTGTTCGCGTACCCTCAGATATAATTCTCTTCAACTTTGTACCCCCAAAGTTGTTGGTGTATAATTCAAGTTATACATAGTATATAATCTCCCAAATCGAATGTCCTTACGTCCGGTTCTACTGTGGCTAACTCTAAATCTGGCCCTGATTATTTAGTGTTCATCATAAAATAATATTTTTTTAATTTCACGTACCCCCTAAGATGTCTTCGCGTACCCCAGGTTGAATACCACTGCAATACGGTATCAGCTCTTTGCCATATTCAGTTGGTATTTCTTATGTTATCTGCAGACAAATATGTGGGTTCACATGGAGCCCGGAAAAAGGAATTAATGTTGCATTTGTGTGTGTTACTTCCTTGAAATCTGCATAAGTTGCGTGCTAATAGAACTCCTTTATTAAGTTTGCATGTGAACTTGAATTTATGTTTACATGGAAGTGACAGTTCCTCACAGTATATACATGATGGTGCAGACACGGACATAAGGGGCTGCCTTGCGTGGTTCTAGTAGATTGCTTATTTAGCCACCATTCAATCTAATCCCAACACTGCCTACATGACATCAGAACTGAACGACTCATAGAAGACTGAAGAAATCAAATTAAATCCAGGTCTAATGATGAATCTGGTAAGAAAATATCAAAATGAAATATAAAACATGTATACAAACAAAACTGTTTAAACTTTGAAGGACACTAATGCTAAACGCGTTTCGACCTCAAGAGGTCATCATCAGTGGCAAGAAAACAAGTTATTCATATAAAACAAATCAAAAACGTTGTGGTTTTTAACAGGGCGTGAAAGTTATGTATTTTACAAAACCATATTTATGTAACACCTCATTGGACGTTGATTGCACAGGAGTTGGTGTGTTATATTGGGCACTTGCCTTTCATGTCCACTGGTCTGATTGCCGTTGTTGGTCTACGGTGAGACGTGGTTGCGTAGTCTGTGTCTGTGAACTTCAACGATATGTGTATACATGTTTTATATTCCAGTACACTACACGGTACAAGGTTTTAAAAAAATATCAAAATGGAAAAGTATAATTCGGACAGACAACTATCGGCCGATAAGATCACGAACAGTTTGATGTTAAAAGCCACAGAGGGCCTAAATTGATTGATTTTATGTTATTTGTTATTCAAATATTGGGAATTAGACAGTTGTTGCATATTTCAAGGTCTCATACCGGCATTTTAATTGAGAAATCCCACTCAGAAAAGCCAGCAGTATGCCCGCTCACTGACCTGTTAGGTTTTAGGTCATAAAATGATTACTGATTCAAATCATGTCCTAAGCAGAAGCAGAGCACCTGCTTTTAAGCTGCTTCTTTGTATTTTTCATATTGTGTTCTTGATATGTCAACATATTGCCATCCATGGCAGTGTCAATGCAGCTGAGAAATGGTTTGACAGTTTCATGGAAAAGGGGCACTAGTAATCTTTCAAACAAATGGAAACTGGGGACAGAATTATGCGACCCGTTTTCAAATAGAACGAAGTTGAAAAGGATATTCATTCATAAAACAAGTGCAAAAGTAGGACTCACGAAAAACTCCAATATGAGTTTATACATCAGTAACAATATGGCTTCTTCTCATACTTTGTAAAAAGTATTGACACTCAAATTTAAGACATAGAGTGATAGAAATTCAAAGTTAAGAAAAAATATAACGGATCGGAGGTATAACTTCACGCATTATACACTTCAGCACTAGATAGATATGACTGATTAGCTTAAAAACATTGGCCACTTTACTCCCGAGAATAAGGCCTCCAGTAACCTGTAGTCATGCACCTGGGTGCGTCCCAGACCAGGTCTGACCGCGGTGGTGGGTAAAAGAGAAAAATCCTTACACCTGCCAGGAATAGAATTCCAGTTGCTGCAGGCTAGACGCTACATTTTCTGGGATATTCTGTGATCCTTTATGTTTCTGTAAATAAATTGTGTTCAGTCAGTATGAACGATTAGTATATATTTAATAATTTCTAAAAGCAAATTATTTTCTCGCGAGGCTCTCCGGTCCATGCGTACTTCGTCCATCGAGACTTTGACTTCTGGCCCTTCTGGTCTAACAATTTAAATATCCGTCCGATTTAATTTAATCTAACCTAATATATAATTACAAGGTATAAAATGCATCAATGGAAAATCTTCTTAACGATAAAAATAAATATACCTTGCAAGGATAAATGTTCAAATATGCGTTCATGCATATAAGAAAATCTCGCAAATCTAATAGAATTACAGTATTTGATAATACAGTTCAAACGTGTTTAAATTCACCCATATTTAAAGAGATCCGAGTACAGGTCTGAAGAAGAAATATATTCTTCCAGAACATACACAATTATTTACACAACTGAAAAAGTTTGCATTCATCTGAATTCAAACACTGTTACAAGGGTTCGTAGAAATATGTTTTATGTGTCGCTTTTCCTTTCATAAAACAGTCTGTGTTACACAGAGTAAATAATATTTTATGCCTGCATGACAATGACCTGATATTGACATACTTCTAGCATTACATATAACACGTGGACTTGCATCTTTAAATTCATTATGTAGAGATTATGAATGTAGTTCTCTCACCATGAATAATATTCGTCACAGGGAAGTACAAGGGATAAGAAGTGAGGTCGAGGTTATTGGTTATGACAGAACACAATCTCACTTTCGTACTGAACATTAAACAAAAGCTTTAGCAGCAGTGGGGATAAGGAAAAGTATATACATACTTCTATTGATTAAAAACAGTCAAGGTAAAATATTGTTCCCCTCTCCCCTCACGTACTAGAACAGATATCTCTATGGGACAGAATGTCAAAATTGTATATATAGTTCACACCCACAAACTGCACATATATCAGTGAGTCCTCAGATGTAGGCACTGTAACACCTCTTATCAGTTTTTCAGTGAGTTAAGTTAAATTTTAATCCTTTTCGTTAACAGAAATGCTATGTTATAAAGCTTCTGTGTGTGTGGTGGTCACCATCTTGACCGTTTTAGACTTCGCTATATACGCAATGCCTCAGACGGTAAGTTAAAAGAGAATGGTATTTCGTTGCATGCTTGTAATTAGATAGTTAAATAATGACCTCATCGTGATTACAACACAGTTTGCGCAGGATTCTTTTTATAAATGTTTTATTCTGTCTCAAAACAAAATCTTCCTGGTGCGTTCTTCCAAGTGTCTAATAATAAGTTATTTCAGTCGAATGCTAAAGTATACTTTCATAAAAGTGAAAATAACATCCAATATTGAAGAGTGACACTTAAAATTTATGTGATAACTAACTTTATTAGCAGATTCCTTCTTAAGAAACTTGATAACACGATCAGACAGTCAATGGAAAAAAAAAACATCTTGTATGGAACGCGAAAGTTCTTACAGAGTTCATAACAGCCAGCCACGGGTCCATATCCTGATGCAGATGAATCCATTTTCCCTCCCATCCTACTTTCTTTCGAGCCATTTGGCTATTATTCTCCCATCCACTTCTAGGTCTTCAACATGTATGCGTTTTAGGTTTAAAAAAGTTACGGGAAAATTGTGTATTTTATCAACATATCGATCCCGTTCGGCGAATAAGTCATACAGGGCTAATGAAATATCTAGTCTACTTTAGCAAAGTTACCTTAGGATCAAAAAAGAAACGGGTTACGTGGAATCGTATTTCTATTTTCTTTACACACGAAATGCTCTTAAAATGCTTACTATATGAACTGGTAAAGCTAAGATATGAAGTTTACTTATCCCAGGTATAAATATGTCACCATATTTAACGCATTCTTGCGTTCTATGAATATTCAACAGGCTGAGCATGGTACACGATGCACGTGCTACTGTAAAATTAAATAATATTACGCTGCTTACATCTTTAGTGACCTGAAGGTCTTCTACAGATGACGTAACATACAACAGAAAATACACGCCCTTATGATTTTTTTTAGATATATGTGATTTTCCTAAGTGACTATCATAGACCGTAGCCAGAAGAACCACAACTGTGGTCGGAATAAGTACTTCACTACAGAGTGGCAAAATGACCGAGTCCGTTAAAAATGTAGTTCATTAGACTTGAGCTTTGGTTGGATAGTAGCACATTCATTAAGTTATAAGTGAACGATTTATCATAATTTATTTTTGATGTGAGCAAACATTTGTAGCGAGGAAAAAATGTTCAGGCTGAGGAGAACGCCTGACTTTTGGAACGAAACTAGCCCAACTTACTTCAATCCAGCCCAGTTAAAAGTTAAAGGATGGCTCCCATCTCCCGATAGATAAACAATATAAATAAAGCCAGGGCGCACTACACAAATGAGACTGGGTCTCCTTCTCCAGAGGTTTAGTAAATCCGTCGATGTTGGTCTCCCTGAATTTAACACAGTACAAAGTTGTTTAGAAATACCAACGTTTTGGAGGAACATTAGTATCTACCTACGAGTCCACAACGCGTTACAGCCCAGAAGACCAACACTGACTTGTTCACCGCCGTGTGAGAAATAGTATAAATTATACTAATAAATATAATCGCATGCAGGATGACGGTATAGCCGAACCACCGCTACCCAATCAACCCAACTCCACAGTGCAGTTACATTACAACGACACCATCAACGAAGACACCACATACTACGACGAGAACACCACCACTGAGGACAGCGGGGACAATTCTTGTGATTGCGGTAAGTATTCAGGATCCAGAAGGATGAAGAATGCGCAGAGTCGGGAAAATAAGTTTTAGTGCCGCATATTAAAAGAACAAAGGCTTCACGGAAAGGTTATGTTAGGTCATCACTATGCCAGCTTGCAAGTTTCATCTCCTGCAACACTCGGTGATGGAGCATAATTCTTCTTCAGAGGCTAATACTCACTCTTACAGCCCCGTATCTTGTGGAATAAAACGCTCATTGTCGTCTTCACAAAACCCACAAATTGTTCCTATCCTAAGCCAGTCGAATCTAATTTCACATATTCAAACACTATAAAGCCTTAAGGTGCATTTTAATATTATCTCCCAGATTAAACATAGGTTTCGCAAGTGGTCTCTTCACGTCAATTTCTCCGACTCAGTTACATTTCTTACCTCTCTCATGTGTGTTACGAAAACGAGAGAACAGTTTATAATTTTCGGCCTGTGAATTATTCTAGTTTGTGGCTTACCAAACCGAAAGCAGAGGATTGTAGGTGGCCAGGTGACGAAGGTGAATGAGTTCCCCTGGGTCGTTGAGCTGATGAAGCGCGGGAAGTTCTATTGTGCCGGAAGTCTCATCACCAGACGCCACGTGCTAACGGCAGCTCATTGCGTTGACGGGTGAGTTCCATGTTCCAGGAACCTCCATCCAAGTAAGGAAAAGTTTTTTACATTTCGTCAACTTTTGCTCACTAGCACATATATGGGCAATGAGTTGACGCTGGTTTTTATATCAATTCGTATTATAATTTGTATATTTTAGGTAAATATGGGGTGCAATGTAGGGTAAATTTACTGCCAGTATGGGTGTAAGAAAAGTCTCTGCTTATTTCGAGTTTCGCTGAAGATGTTGGGCTTAGGTACAGCAATTTTTTCACTAATATATTCAACGACAAGTATCAAGTAATCTTACCAATGCCAGGTAACACCGCGGTCTTTGTGCTAGTTGCCATATAAGAACTGGTTTTGTCGCAGAACTGTAATTTGCAAGTGGTCGCGTCTGCCAAGCAGTAAAGCTACAGAAATTGACCCTGCAATAACGATAATAAAAACATAACCAGGAAAACCTAAATGACGCTGAATGACGAACACCATGGGCCTATTGTAAATTAAGAACAGGTTTGGCAATAAATGGTTTAGAAACAGACGTCGTCACTTCTTTTGTCGTCGTGGCTTCGGTCGCACGCGTAAACTTTAAGCATTATCCAGAGGGAAAATTTGTTTCAGATACAACGCGAAAGACATCCGCGCGGTGCTTGGGGAACACGACAGGGTGAGCAAGACGGAGACAGTGACAGTTGAGAGGAAATTGGCCAGAGCTATAGTTTATGCTAACTTCAGCATCTTAACCTTCAACAACGACATTGCCGTTCTGGAACTCGAGTCTCCGGTGGAACTCAATGCCACTGTCCGTCCCGCGTGTCTACCAGCTGATGGTGAGTTGGAGAGAAGTGCGCGTGAATGAGATGGGGGACCTGTTACGAAATTCGACACGATCCTTAGACGCCATATAAGCCCTTTGTCGTTACTATACTCTCGTAGTATAATGCCGAAAGCTTAGAGTGGAATTCTAACAGCACTCCAAATGCTTTGAACTACCCGAGACCGCACGTTTCTCGTAAAACAAGGCGCAAGTTTGTAGTGTTGCGGGAAAGATAATTAAGTCACTAAACCTCACATTTTATGAGAAAAAATAACTTAAGATGTCAATGCAGTAATTTGCCTAACTCCGTATTTCATTGTGTCACTGCGTTAGTGACAGTTCTGGCACAAAAGCACAGCACTAAGACCCTGCGCGCACGAGCGGTGAAACAGCCGCAGCGGTATTTCTGCCGCAACATGCTTCATTTTGGATGCTGTGCGGCTGCCGCACAGCGGCTGGCGGTGGCAATGGAACACAAGGAAACATAACTGCGTGCGCGCACGAGCGGTGAAACAGCCGCACGGCCGACCAGTGTTTGCCCGATCTTGGTGGCGATTACACGCGTAATGGAACTTGACACCTCAGTTTTTGGTAGTGAGAGAATCATTATCGAATTGGAGAAGAGGCCGGCACTGTACAATAAGGTCATGCCAGAGTACAGTGACAATAAAATTAAATATATAACTTTTTCTTCTTACCGTAAAATTACTGCCAATCTTTCTTCTGGCTGCACAGACCTCCTCATTACAGTATTTTGGTAGGTAATAGATGGTCCAATGATGAACAACAACTCGTCGAAACTGCTGCTACTCATTCGGAAGTATCCAAAGAATTTCTTTGGATACATACAGATCTTCATATAACTTGTGAAACTGGCCTGTCAGCAATCTTTGGCTTACAAGTGGATGTACCCAAAATTTTCTTCTACGCTTTGCCCTTGCTATTAGCACCAAAGCGCACACAGCGACAGTCTCAACAAAAATCTATGCCTCGACTTATCAGGCTAGAGCACACCCCGACTGTTTCCACAAAACCCAGCTCCGAGATGAAAAGAAAACGCCGACAATGCGTTTATTTCACCGTCCGTGTGAACAGGCAACAAGAATACGCGGTTGCGGTAGTTTTACCGCTGCGGCAGAAAAACCGCTCGAGCGCGCTAGCCCTAAAATTTCTCATGGCGGTGAATATGTCGATAGTGTTATTGTAGATTGTAACGCTGTGTGAACGTGAAGATAGACAGAACTTTTCGGGGAAACGCGAGCTCAGATCAAAATCAACTGTTCTCAATAAGGACAATTTCGCGGCAACCTTGAAATCATCTAGCCCAGCGTTTTACATAAATATTCGCTTCTGCACCGTCCGAAAAACGTTCCCTGTCTGCAATTCATTCGCTCTATGATCTGAATGTGTTTTGCAGGCACCAAGAACTACGTGGGTCGGATGGGCATCGTGGTGGGATGGGGTCGAACAGATGAGAGGAGACCCACATCCACTGCTCTGCGCAAAGTGGCCGTCCCTATCATGTCCAAGGAGGAGTGCTCCAAGTCCGGTTACTCCAATAACAGGATCACCGAAAACATGTTCTGCGCGGGATACCCGGACGGCAAGAAGGACGCGTGTCAGGTGAGAACGAGGTTAAATTAATCGGATGGATTTCAAAACAACTCGACTGTCGTCTTCTGGGTTGTGACGCTGTAGTTTCGGAGAAACGTGTCGCCTTCAACTTCAGGATTTGAAATTTTATTCAAAGCGACTTCTCTTATATCTTTGCCCATGGGGTAGCGGTTTGGGCTCGTACATATAGACATAAGATCGAATCCCACTCGGGTAACATTTTATTATTGCTGACAAATGTAAATAAGTTACAGAAGTTCTTAAGTAATAAATTCTGCCAAAGAGATCTAAGTTTTAAGCCTGGCGACTCTATATATATGTTTTAACATTCATATATGTATTTGTTTTCTAACTGAACATTCAATATTAGAAAGCCGCCTTTAGATGGAGGCGGCAGGTTCTTCGAAAAATCAGAAAACACCTGCATGACTACATGGAGTCAGAAGGCATACTGTCACTCTACTTGTATATTTGTAAATCACGGTCCCTTGCAAAGCTGTGGCTTTGAACTACTCAAAAGCGGATAAAATGTAGGAATATAATGAAAACTTAGTGACATATCGCTTGTTGCCTAAACATTCATATCCTTGGATAGTTGGAGCCTAAAGAGAATATGAGATTTGGTACTTACAACGCCTAGCACAGCCAAGATTATTCGCATTTCAAACGCTTCACTTTTCAGGGAGACAGCGGTGGACCACTGCATGTCGACGGCGAACGTGGCTTCATGGAAGCCGTGGGTAAGTGACAAATTACACAAAAACGTTTCCAACATGAATTTTCATGAATAACCTAACTACTGAATAATTTTAAGAAGCATCTATAAGATTTAATGCATGCAGAGGACAGATAATTTACCTCGTATTATGAACACTGCCTGAATGTCTCCATTAACAAAAAGCTCTGGAAAACGTACGTCGTCTACGTCAATTTAAAATTTCCACCGTGCGTATTGAAGGTAACCAACCTTATTAATAAATAATTACGTAATTAAACTAGCTTCAAATTCCTTCAACTTCAGATCTGAAAATGGCGTAAGTACATTTCTTCATATTGCTGGTACGTACTTTCAAGTTCACGTGGCGTTACAACACAGAAGAACAAAACTGGAGACTCCATCACCACAAGAACCTCATACATCGTGTACTCCATCTCTTTATCGGGCTTCCAATTTAGACAATTCTGTTGACCAACTGCGCATAAGTACATTTCATGTGATTTTTCTTGTGCCGGCAGGTATAGTATCCTGGGGTCGAGGTTGTGCCAGGCCCTATTTTCCTGGAATATACACTAAGGTCGCCAATTACTTGGATTGGATACACCAGCAAATAGGTGACGAATGCATGTGTCCGCCCCCGTTGTGACAGGAATCATCCGGACATCAAAGTACCTGACTATAGCCTAGATCAATGATCACGATTATTTATTGTACAGTAAACTATTTAGGATATCGGCGCAACTATAAAATGTTTAATAAATGGGTCAGTTAATTTAAAATTACTAACTCAACTCACGGCCATCCTCAGAGTACAATCCCCTCAATTTCAATTACACCTGAACCTACCTTTAGCCTGACAGAACACAAAATACGAGTCTAAACGCTGGAAAGAGAGTAAGGAATTTTTAATAAGCAAAAGATCACATAAGTACTGACAGAAATATTTGGTGTGCAAGCATATATAGATTTTGTCACGTTCACAGAATACAGGAGTAGATTTTTCTAATTAATGATGAAATACAGAAAATCTGGAGCGAGAAACCAAGGACGACGATGAACAAACTGTCAGACATGCGAGTCCGGAAATAGGTAAAAAACGGCCCAGCTGAGTGATAACGTGATTGTTATGATGATGATAAGTGACAAGATCCAAATTTAGGTGAGGCTATAGGTTCTTACAGCTGCGAGTATAAATGTTGAGTCGTCTAGTATGATAGAAGTTCATCGATCGGCCATCACCGCCCTGATTATGTAGGCCTGAAATGTCGGTAAACTTCAACCAGAGTACACGGCGCACCATCCCAGAAGACAGTCATCTTCAAGAGCCCAATTTACTATTTTTAACACAATTTTGTGTTCATATTCCCAGACACTTATAGACATACAAATATTTGTGAAGTACCACAATAAATACGACAAATCACTCTGTAACTGGAGGACTAAACATGCATAACATTTCCAAAAACAGGTTTTCGGTCTGAAGGGTTAATTAAAAGTATTTAGATAATGGGGTATTTCATTTCGAGACCTCGAAATTTTATACTTTATATCTATGGACACTTTAGTGTGTGTGTGTGTCCGTGTCCAACTACTTTCCTTCTAACTGGTTCGTGTACTTCTACTAGAGGGCAGAACATTCGGACAGACATTATTTAGTGCTAAACACAGGCCACCGTTAGATGGCATGCATTTATATTCAGACCATTTGACTTGTACTTGACACCGACATAGAATTATGTCCATGTTCTTATTGTTAAACAATTACCCCCCCCCCCACAATTAGATTTTCATTTAAAAAAAAACAATGTTGTTGAAATATTTCATAAAACTGCCAACAGCCTAAGTCACTACCTAATAATAATAGAATGCTTTCCTTGAAATGCATTATTTAAACGCAATTTTTAAAATAAAAATAAAACACTCTATTAATTCAAAAGTAATGACTGAATATACGACAACCTAAAACAATACATACACGAGACAATCGAAAAACAGGAATGAACCTCTCGTTCCATAAAAGACAGGGACTTTCTTGACTAGCTGAGAGATCAATGGCTACTCAAGGACTCTAGCGACATTATGAAAAAATTTATTTTTTCGACAGTCCAGACGTAAGAGTAACGCATATTCCAACATGCATATCAATATGTTTTGTTTAAAAATTGTAATAATCTATATTACTAACACATTTACTAGTAAAAAAAAGCTAATAGCAAATGCTGTTGGCTATTCGTCGTCTGTACCATTTCACTAACCTACATTTGAAGACTGAAAGGAAAAATAGAAGTTGGCAAACGTCGTGCCCCTCCCAGCAAGTCTGTCTTTTGACACAGAATATTCTAATTACGTTTTTCTTCATGCCAAGTATGAAAGGTTGGAGGCAGGGCGTATTGAATGCATTTAAGAGATTTTGTACTGAATTTATTTATACCTGACGTTTAGGTGAATTGAGCCATGCTTTCCTGTTTACAAATAACAACCACTGGCAGCCAGAAGATATTTCAGATTGTAACCTGGCTTCTGATATTATTACATAAATTTGAATAAAAAATGTGACAAGTGAAAAATGCTTAGGATAAATTATCAGCGTAAAGAACGTTTTAGATAGAAAAAACCTCCAAGAAAAGGAATAGTACAATATTTGGCTTAGAATGGAGAATAAAAGTTAAAATGTACGTTAAAGAAGTAGGGCGTGGAGATACAAATATTCCATGTCGGCAAGCATGGCTTTCCTTCCTTTATAACGCAGGCGTGTTAATTATTATTTTGTTTAATTACATGTTGGATGTAAGACTTGAAGCTTTCATGGCGACTGGACTCGATAACATTTTCTCGGGTAACAAGCAGTGTCAGTTGTGGGAAAACAGCTCAACGTTTCGGCGAACATCTCTGCCGTCATTATCATTTCCAAGAGGGCATGAAGATGCTCGTTTGTTATGCCTATTCCAGACGCTCATACCATTTAAAATCTCATACATCGATGATCCGAACGGAAATGAAATAGAACCGTAGTAGTTTCAGTGGATCCCCTAGATTAAGCTCTTCACTACGTATCGCTCTTTAATTTTAGAGATGGGGGAATGGTAATCGCCTCAGGAAGCCAATGGCCTTAGCGGTGGCCGTGAAGTACAGCTCTCACTCACTTGCCCTTGTCCACCGCGTGCCGAGGAAGTAAGAAACAAGGTCACTGGGTGGATGAGTAGCTGGAGGACACCAGGGGGAAGGGAGGTACACAGTTCCGTGGGACGGCACCAGAAGTAGGCGAATGACCTACATCCCCACACAATACAGTTACTGTACTTCTTGTAGTTTTTAAACCGTGTTCATAAACAATGTGAAATGGTGCAAAAACATTTATATAAATGGAACTGTGCGAATATCAAATGGTACGCCACAAATGTTTTATTACATGATATTGCAAGAAATAAAAATTTAAAACGTAACTTTCGCAGTTTTGAAGGACTAATACACACACACACACATTCATGAGACTGTCATAAACACGGACTTTAATTATTTCAGTCTTAGTTTATAACAAGAAAATCCCTTTCAAAGAAAGGGGATATTTATGTCCCTTTTTATTATGATTTAACGAAAAATATATTCGTAAAATTGTCATAATAAATAATCACTTTTATTATTTCAGTAAATTGGTTTAAAGAGGGCGCTTTCGCAAGATAGTCATTAAAAGTGCCATATTTAGAACAGCTGTACCTTAGAAATCAAATGCAACCAGGCGTTAAAAGGGGCCAAATGCTATTTGTATGCCTATATCTGAAAGCAACATTACTTAACACTTCGACAGTATGTCAAAGTTGCAAGTAAAAAAGTTGAGAACACCACTTAAGTGGGACTACAAAATGAAAAGCCTTTCTTATGCTACCTTGAAATTCTTCAGGAACACAGACCAACTCACACATTGTTACATATGTATTTCATAATTTAATTTGTCATTTCTTTGAGACAGAATGCATTTAACAAGGCAAAACGCACTATGATGCAAGCTGCGAGTATTATTGTTGTTGTTATTAGTATTGTGTTCGATACAACAGGTAAATAAAATGAGCGTATAATAGAGTGTGTCTGCCCGTTTGTCAGCATATTTCAACGCCGAAACCAATTGACGGATTCAGATAAATTTATAATTTGTTCAAACCGAATAACAATCTCTTAATACTGTCAAAAAGCCTTCTTTATATAATATTTCGTATCCCCATATTACTACAGTTTCTTTAGACAAAGACATTCTCTTCCGAATTCTATTACCAAACACCAATCTCTTTTTCTTCCGTCAGAGAACTACACAACAGGTAAAGTCATACGAAAAATAAATTCAAAACTGAAGAGTAATAGATATCCAAAATATTATAAACAATTGTAGACATATTGAGGTATATGGTATTAAATATAACCTCAAGAACAAACATTAGACAGTATTACAGCAGCGATAGCATAAGTTCCAGGGATGTGACACGCGATGATTTAATGTAGCATATAATGAGGCCAATAGATCATAACGTGCTGCAGTTTATCGGCTACAGCAACAACAAAGCTGTCATTACTCATGAATGGGACCACAATGTATGAAGATTGATGGTGAGAGACATTAAAGAACGCCTTTGTCGACCGGTATTGAAACTTTTGGCTCTGTTTAGAGCTGGGTTTGAATGCACGCACATGAGGAGGGTTGTGCAGTAATTTTTATTCTGAGCCGTAGTCATATTTTCGTTTCTGAAATAGCATAGAAAGGCCGATGAAAGCAGAAGATTTTTTTTTTGGAAGCTGTTATGAAACAGGTTTAAAATGAGTAAGTTCGGCTACTGAAACAGCTGTAAGGAAATCTTACTGGAGGAAACATTAAATCAAATGGTTATTTTAAAAATTACAGGAGAGTAATATAAAAGTATTATAATTCCGATATTTATTTTATACATGTAATGTGGCGTTTTAAATGTCCTAAAATCAAATAATATTGTGGACATGCTGTTTGGAAGAAAAAAGTATTTTTATTATGTGGTTTAACTCTGTAACATTACATCATAAAGCAGAACCCTGCTTGAGAGGTTTATAGTCGTTTAATTTAGTGTTTTAATCTTCAGGTATTTAGATAAAAGACAGAAAGTTAAAAAAATACGAATTGAAAAAAAAAACATTCACCGATTTTAATCTGCTCTAACATTTTTCGTGGACATTGATTTGATTTCTTAATGTGGTTTTCAAATATCTAATTATATATCGTTCTATTAGAATTCAGCAGAGGGTTTTCGGGATATATTCTTCCTTCGACAGGTTGAAGCTCAAATGAATTTATTCGGAGATGAGTATATTAGAATTAGTATCGGAGAAACAACAAAACCTCACGATAGATAACATAAGTATTCATACAAAATTTGTACAATTCTTGATCCGGTCAAGAAGCTTATCAGACTAAGGATATAACAATCACGCGCCTCGAGCTATACGTACCTCATTATGGCACACCGTGTAAGTTTCACATCACATACGAGTTTCGCTTTATTCATTACAAGCTTTCGATATCCAATCACATGTTCAATCGCCTTCATTGTACAGCATGAGAGGCTCACAATCAATTTCACTCTCGTTAGTTCCTGTAGAAAGATTGATTACCATTCTCCGGTCCTGTGGATGATGTTTAACAACTCAGTTTCAGAATTCTTTAGATTCAATATTATCTTTCAGTTGGAAGTGATTTATTTTCTTTGAGTTTGTATTATTCGTCACAAAACAGCGATACCCGCTTAAGAATATATGGATTTAGCTGACTCAATATAGGATCAAATTGTGAAATTTGAAGACGCTGATAAGCTGTCATAATTCAGAGAGAACATCAACGGACATGAATTACACCTGTTCTGACTCCATTAGATTCGAAAGCAGGGCACGTCGCTTGCATGTTCTATGACAATAAATGTTTCGATGTAATGCTTCGTCAGGGTTTCCTGTACACAAGTTTTCTCAGCAGAAGTGAAACTCCGAAAGAAAACACGATGGAACTAATAAACCAGGAGTTGACATGGTTACAGAGTACTTCTCTAAAGTGAGAGCTACACAGATGTTTCCCTCCTAAAACCATGGAGTATTTTTCAAGGAGAGCTTTTTACTCTCCTTTTCCTATTCTCCTTACTGCAACTTTCATCAGTGCGAGTAGCGGCTTGCGAGATGTTGTTACAGACGACGGTGAAAGCAATTGTCAGTGGGACAAGGAGTCGGACGGGCGCGTTCGCGACAACGTGAACGCGAACACGGGCACGTGGCAACTTCACTCAGAGGATGGATACGAGAGGTGATGGAACAGCTGTATAATTACTCGAACTTTGGTAAACTTTTAGCAACACAAGGAAAAGTACTTACTAAAAGAGTGTGAAATACACGTGGTTCAATTCAGTAATCTCTTCCTTCTTGTGCTCATAAAGGAATACGAATTTACAGTCAAAAATTGTCTATAAATTCTTGCTAAGTGTGTTTAAGTCTGTTACATAACAGAGGCGTGAGTTACTATTGTAAATTCCTGCAGATGTGGTAGAGAATCAATTGCAGTCTATCAGTGACACAAATTTACTTCAGTGGTTTCGCGATCCTGGGTCGTATTGTCGAATGGAAGTAACAGGAAAGCACAAAGTGAGCAGGAGGACAGCACGTGAATATTGATGTGCGATAAACGTTCTTACGTCATCTAAACACAACAGTGACGAAGACGGCGTCGTAGCGAGGAGGACGATGCCAGTGTCGGTGTTGCGATGTCTGCCGACATTGTGTGTCCTGCTAGTGCTGCTGAATGCCACTTATTGTTTCCACGTATCTACATCTTCAGGACAGTCTGACAGAGAGGTAAGCTGCTGAATATGGATGGACAGAACACGTAAGTTGCAGTTCTGTTCGATCATTACATACGAACCTGGAGGGAGAAACAATTTGGTAAACCTAGGCGTAGATGACAGGATAATATTAAAACGGATCTTAAAGAAATGGTATCGGAAGGTGTGGGCTGAATTCACTTGGCTCAAGTCAAGGGACTAGAGTTCTTGAGAGCATAGTAATTAAATTCTAAGTTTAGTATAACGCTGGGAATTGGTCTGTCAGTATGTATACCACTTACATACTACTTACTGTATGTATTTCAAAAACAGAATACATGTACAAATACAGACTGACAAATGCTTTCATCACGTTATAAGGGTTACATAGTAAAATATTTTCTTCGCAGAACCATAAAACATTTTTTTGTGATTGATTCGTTTCCGTCACTCTTTCTGTGGAGATTGTGACGAAGTGTGGACTGAAGTTGCCGTGATAATAACTCGGAAATTATTTAATTATTTGTTAAACACCAAGGACGTATATGAAACTATTAAGAAATAAAAATTTTGGGCAATTTGTATGTTCCTTCACGATCCGAGGATCTAAAACTTCAGGTGGTTACTAAGCTTAGTTGCTGGAAATACGGAGGTTGTATTGTGACAGTTGGAAGCGCTCCGCCCTTTTGAGAAAGTCTGATACATTGTACATCATGTCGCTAAGCACTGTTGTTGGTGACCTAGAATCAGGTGCGGGAGGGAACAACACTTCTTTCTTTATACTTTCCTTATTCCATACACATACCTTCAATCCATAATGTCCGAATAGTCTTTTTTCTAGCCATACGCTCTTAACAAGTTATTTTTCTGTCAGAAAGTGCTCTCAAATCAGTGTGGTCTATCTTGAGGGAATCATTTCACTGAAGATGGCAATCTTCTCGGCTGTTGGGCCGTGCAGTCTGGTACAAATTCACCGACGTTTCAGAAATGCTTGCTGCCTCCAACATCAGGGCTATCATCCTGATGATGAAGGCAGCAAGGACCTAGATAAACGTTCAAGGAATTTCAAGAGAATTAGAGTGGGCTGGAATGGTCTAAATAAGGTACGTGTTTGCGCTGATAACATTAATTTGTTATAAAATAATATACACAAAATAAATAAATTATCTTCCACGCTAGCAGAAAAATGGTGTAGAAGTAAATATATGAATATAAGAGAAATATAATTTACACAAATCGACTGCTTACACCGAAGCTCAAGCTGGCCAGAGCTGGACGTGCTGAACAAGACAATCTGTTCACACAAGTATTCATACCAGACAGAAAGTGTCTGCTTCCACATTAAACACAAGCTCCCAATATCCATTTAGAGGCAACAAAGACGATGCACCGGGAAAAGAAATGTACCAGAATGTAAAACACAACTGTGACTGTTATTTCGCTTTGACGGGAAATAATCCCGTTTAATGGGATTCTAAACGTTGCGGAAAAAATACTCGTTTCCGCTCTAATTCTTCTTCTTAAAACCCAGTAAGAACAAAACAAGTTCTACAAAACAGGGCGGTTCACGTCATTAATGTTTCGGATTTCTTCGTCAAAGGAAAGAAGCAGACAAAGTGGGTTGTAGTGGATGCCACGTTTTAACAGAAAAGCGAGTGGTGGCCATTACTTATAATAGGACTTACAGGTTTAATTCTTATTAAATTTAAACCGTTACTAGTAACAGAGACAGTCAAGTTACCTACATCATTATATCTAGGTATTTTTTATATATATTCTTCAGGAGTAATGTGCATCATACATCGTTCACACACATACACATAATGTATTTATGAAATAAAAAACTTCATTGACATTATCCATCATCCTAAGGTGGCTGTCTTCTGGATTGTAGGACCGTGTAGTCTGGTAGAAATTTACCGTTTCACAGGTCCCTGCTGCCTCCATTATCGGGGAGATGATCGCGCTACAGTCCAGAAGACAGCCATCTTAAGAGTTTGTTATTTTAATAAAATGCTATTGTCATAATATTAATGGAATGAATCATCGAGAATGTACATAAATTTCAGTGGAGATATTCCGTTAAAAACAATAAATGAGGAATCTTCTACGGTTAGAGACACCAACATTTGTATTATAGTTTACCCTTCCATAATGGGTCATACAAGTTTAAATCCCTACTTAAGTACTGTGTAACTCATATTTGCCTAATACTGCCATATATACGAGTAAACCGAACTTTCTTTTAGGTATTCAAAATTAATAAAATGTGGGAAAAAGACGCTGAGAATTCCATTCGTACAAGTAGTCAGAAATTAATTTAATTTTATCATACATGGCTTAGATCTAAGGCACCTAGAAGCTGATTTTTCATCCCGAAAATTAGGATTTAATCCCGTGTGACTTCAAGTGAGACCCGAGAAAAAGTGGTACTGAAGCAGGTTTGCTCCGAGTTCTTCGGGTTTATCCTGCTAAACAACATTCCACCATTGCCCCACACTCATATACTGCCTACCCTCGAGGCATGCTATAGCCCTGACCAAGCACAAGTAAATGGTATGTTCTCTTAGTAAATATTGCACACGTAACTCTCATATCCAGACAGCAAGAACATAAGGAGGGCCAAGTTATAACTAATCAAATAAAAACAGGTTATTGGCCTGTTAA
>NW_019060547.1:0-39460 GCF_000696155.1 Zootermopsis nevadensis | reverse complement strand
CCTATTACTACTGTTTAAGCCTAATGTATGCAGTTTAGACAATTTTGTTAAAAATATAATAACCGATCTTTATATCTTGTTATATTTTATACGATTACACAATGCTACGCCTGTAGCATACTTGAGGACTGAGGTCCACTGTTGTTGAACATGGTTTACTTTCTTGGAAACCGGAACAAATTCATAACGGATCGTACTCTGACAAGAAGCAACGGTAAGCCACAACAATATGATTCTCAAACGTGATAAGAAGGCACAAACCAAATTTAAAAATAAATTGTTCAGAACTGCTGCTTCTGGATAATGGGACACATTAAACTTCCAGGTGCAAGAAAACAGAAAATCTTTAACATAGATACCTGCAGTTCTCTATGGAGCTTAGTAAAATTACATTTCTGCTTCAACAAAGAATATAATACAAAACTAAATTAAGTTCTGTAACAACATTTTTATACTCTGAATAGAAGGCGAGCCAACAACGGGCTTGTTGTTATGAAACCAGGTGTAGTAATTTCCGCGTTAATTTCTGACATTTCTCCTAAGCAACGTGTCTTTCAAAGTCTTCCAACGAAATTGCATTTTAAGTAGAGCACTTTTTTAGTTTAACTCTTGCTACATCTAGCGCATTAAATCGAAGTAAAACTTAGTATTTCCCGCCATCCTTATCTTATTAAAAGTAATGTATAAAAATTATTCGGATTAAATTAACTCTTCTAACGCGATTTAAACAGTGCTGCAAAGGTTTAGTGTTTTTTAATATACACTAGCCATTTTACCAGATGACAGCCACCTTTTACATCGATAATGTAGCTTACGAAATTTCTATATGTAGACGGAAAAGAAAACAAAAGATGACAGATTTATAAACGTGAACGTTCGTAAGAGTAAGAATAATAAATAGCAGGAGAGATTATTTTGATATTGGTACAGAAATTAAGTTTCCTGACCTGTAAAGAAAACGAGAAGACGAAAGAGGGGAAAAAATTATCTTTTCTTTCACAGTCATTAGTTGTTAATGGAGAGTACAGTGAACGCTAAAAATTCGTCAACTTTGTCATTTCATCCTTCACAATTTATCCACGAAATGTAAGATTTCGATAATGCAGGTGGTCTAAGATTTCTGAGTCATGGCCACGTTTATATTTAATAGGTCCAGCTACAGACCTGTGTGAGAATATCCGCTGGACATGGAAGAAATAAGGGAAACACAAAACAAAAGCTAAGATTTTAAATATGAGATGTTGTTACTGCGGTGAAGATGTCGATTTTGGTCTTTTGTGATGTAACGCCGTGAAGATGTGTGTAGTATTTCTTGGCAATAACTAACAAAATTTCGGAGCTAGACATGTAACATTTTTATAGAGACAAAACATTAACATACTCATAATTTCTGAATCAAACATTTTGTGTGTAAACAATTATCAGTATGGCGACCGAGGGAACTACGTTGGTGTACACCTACAAGTCCACACGGTATTGAAAGTCAGAAGACCAAAATCGACAATCTCAACCGCTGTGAGAATCTCGAATTTCACATAAAATTCTATAGCCGCCCATAATGTGAAGACGTTCATAAATTCCCTACGCAAAGTAATGAAAAGTTCCAAACGATATGGCATCTATAACGAAAACATAAACACTTATATTCCTTTAAGTTGTAACCTAGATATTTACTATCGAGCGATGATGTTGAATGGTTTTACAACTACTCTTTTGTGTTTGGGAAGTCCAGAATGCAGTCCTCGTCCCAGGGGACGAATATCCAGACTGGAGTTGTTCGCTGTTATGGTTTGTTTCATCAGGGAAATTATGGCGTGGCGGCTTAATACAGACTGAGACTATTCCATTCTATATAATTTCGAAAGGGGCCAAGGTCCTTTAAAATTGCAGAAGTATGTGAAGTCACCATAATGTATTTTTCAGGACAGACAAAAAAGATGACTGTTTAATTTTGATTGTCTCATCAGACAAATATCAGGAAGTCAGGATCTACGACGTAAGACGGAGAAAACTTTTAGTTCTGTGTGTGTGAGAACGCTCTTTCATGAATAATTTTCAATCAGATTACACAACTTCACAGCGCTGTCTGCTGTATAATTCCGAATACTATATTTGGAGAACAATAGACTATCACAAGCCGTGAGCGTATTGGTGTCGCTACCCATGATCCATGCGTAATTAGTGAATGTGGCTAGAGGGCATGGACCGAAACCGTTTGAGTACAGCACAAACAATCCTCCAGTTCACTGGCCACCGAGAGGTGCTGCCAACAAACCAGTTCAGAATTCCCTTCCAATACTAGCCACGTTACTAGTTACTCAGAGCAATGGAATTCAAGTTATTCAATAAGTAGCTTCCGTTTAAAACATATGCTGTTTGTCCTTGCAGGTCACCTCAAGCTGCGAAGAAACGAGATGAAATATAGGTCTATGACCAAAGACAAAGGATAGCTTTTTACTGTAACCCTGATCGTTTTCGTATTGCTTGAAACTCCTGGCATAAATTCATTCCATAACAAGAATTTAAATACCGGTTTATATTGTAAAAAATAAGTATTTCAACTAACTGCTCGTAACATCGTGAAACAGAGTCCTTTTTGGGAAGCGTGGCTGAGATATGAGCACTATATGGATTTATTACAACTTCGTCTTCAGATATTTCTGAATTCCAAACGTTTAAACAAATCTGCTGGAACTGAAAATACATACAAACGGTACGTTTACACTGGGGACTTTTTGTGTAGAACTTGAATTTCATATGTTATGTGGTGTTAAATTCAGCAATGTTCTACGAAAACATAGATCCAGGGATGCAAACCGAATAACACAGAGACCTGCAAAACTTTTCAGACAGTCGAAAAGTCTTTATGCCAGCTAGACTACGCACTTTACCCTAATACCAGCCTGAGCAATAAACACGTAAAAATCCTATTCGACTTTGTTTGTGGATTGTAAAGAAGCAGGCTCCTGTTGAGATTGTAATTCACTTTCGACTGGAAGAAGTCTTTAATGGCGGTCCTTATCTTCACCCATAAAAGAGGATATTCAATTCCTGAAATGAAATTCGTTGTTTTTACTATCAATCACAATTACCAGTACAAATTAAAAACGCTGTTCACGTATAAACATTTTATTGCATTGTATCAGCAGCGGAATAAGGATAAATAAAAAAAGATACGGTAAGCAAGAGAAATTTGTTAAGTTTGTTTAACGACGCATTCTCAACTGCATAGTCTACTTTCATGTGAATGAGGTGGGCATGGCATATTTTAGTCTGTATAGGGAATAAACATAAATAAACATCTCAGGTAGCCAGCCTCCGAACCATAAATCGAAACCAGAACCTTCGGATAAGGAAAAAATTCTAAGCAATCGACCGCAAAACTGAACTGAACTTTTCTGGGAGTCGTGGAGATTGTACATGAATTTTATCTTACAAATCTTCTTGAAAAATATATTCTGATGGAGTTAACTATTACAAACAAACTTTTAAAATATTTATTTGCTTCAAATACAAATGCAACTTTGATAATCTAATCACAATGTAGCCAGAAATTACTTGAATTTAGCGATCGCCATATCGAAAGATATTTGAAATGGAAGTGAGAATACTAGTTATAAGTAGGCCTGTATTTAAGGCTATGTCATGTGCCATGACTTTCAAATAATAACTTTTTAATTTTTATAAAGTTCAACTTGTGCTTCATGTAAAGTACAGGTAAGCACCGAAATTAAATTTTCCCCCAATTTTCAGTATACAAACGCAATGCCGAATTTAATTTAAAAACCGTGGAATTGTTTCGGAGTGAAAACTGCGGACGGACAAAGAACCGCACATACACATTCTCCTCATTGTGCTTTCACTTTCTGAATTGTGTGTAAAGAACGCATAAAACTGCATTCATTTTCAAAGGATAAAATATCAAAGCTTTACATGCGGTGGGTGACGGTACAATGTTTTTATGTTACAGAGTGAAGAAGCCGATAATTCCCCTAAAGCAACGAGGAACCTATTTGGGATTTTTGCAACCAGACCTCCTCAGATCGACTTCCCCTTCTGTAGACATACATGTAGTGAGTACGAAATTACTTTATTAGATGAAAATCACTATACGTTAGTTTCTGTTTGATAATGAAACAGGGACAACGAAACTAATAACCTCAATAAATTTCCTAGCATCGCTGTAAATATCGTAAATTGTTAACGTCTTCTGGGCTGTATCGCAGTGTGGTTTGGTAGAAGTTATCAACGTTTCAGAGGTCCTTGCTGCCTCCATCATCAGGGCGATGACAGCACCAGGCTATGCAGACGTATGAGGGAGTGGGGTTAAAGTTCCACGTATTATTAAGCTCTGTATGAATGGAAACGAGTGTTTACCTTCACGCTAGGCCACTGTATCCCCAAGGAAAGAACCCTGGTACCAAGTGGACAGGAGGTTGAGCAGGCCCTAGAGGCTGTCTGGCCGTTATGGCTAAGAGAATAATTAAACCCTACCGGAAATCGAAACCCCTTTCATGAGATGTATCTGTAAGATAACAAGACAAAGGTTCGACGGTCTAGACATCCTGGAAATTTCTATATGGCAACAAATTCCATATTCTTACAGTGCGATATAAGTTACAGTTTCTGGCTAAACATTAAACAGAATTTGAGGTTTTCACGTCAAAGGGTATGAAGATGGCTGTCTTGGGGGTCGTACAGCCACGCAGTAGTAGACACTGACCGACGTTTCATAGGTCCATGGTATCTCCATGTCAGGGACATCTTCGTACACACCGCCGTGAGAAACCTCAAATCCCACAAAGTGTCACTCTCTACGTTCCTCGAAATGAGGATTCTTTAAGTCGTTCGAGACAGGCGCTGGTCACTACTACTATAACCGACACTCAGCCTCTTTAGCCTTTAAAAAGTATCCTCACATTTCAGTCAATACCTGGATAAACACCTCTGTATATTAATTCTGATTCTAATTTCCTGAAATATTCTGACATACTGGTGCCATCGGCGCAGTTTCTGCTCATAGCAATATTCAGCCCTGAAGATGCAGACAGGATGTTCTACCGAAAAGTTTGGTATCCGTTTGCAAGTATATGTTATTACAACCATAAAGACCAACATCGATATTTCAATGCAGTGAAAACTTCAAATTTTATAAAAATAATAATATTATTATATTATTATATAATTTAGTGACTGGTGTGGCCTAAGAAAACATAGTTGTTTACGGTTGCTGTTTTTATAGTTTTATACAAGGGTCCGTAAGTGAAATGGAGGAACATCTGCATAAATCAGTGATTTTGACGTTGTTTCGCACTGAAGATGATTCAGCAAGTGATGTTCGTGATTCTAGGTTGTGGTGAGCGTAATGATGGCAGCAGGATTGTGGGTGGAAAGCCCACAGAGATGAATGAATTCCCATGGATGGCCCGTCTGTCGTATTTCAATCGATTCTACTGCGGTGGCATGCTCATCAATGACAGATACGTTCTTACAGCTGCACACTGCGTCAAAGGGTAGGACCTGTCTTGTTATGAACCTGATCGAAGAAAATTTTCTACTGATTTTCAAGATCATTACCTTATATTTTATTGAATGAGTTCGTTAGACAATCAAACACGCGCATGTTAAACAGTCTGTGCCTAATAAGTCTGTCAGCAACATAGTCATTATGTTTGCACTTCGCTTCAAACTCCAAATTCGACTGCCGACTATAAGTAATTATATCGTTTTCAATTTCGATCCAAGCTGATGTCTGTAGAGCGTTGATTGTAAAGGCCACGTGTACCAGCTGCTATAATTTCCTGTTAGGTTCTAAGAAGTCAAACAATCGGACGGTTGAAAAGATAGTGAGTGTAAGTGATAAACATTGATTATTTTATTCCAATAAAAATTGAGTTGTTAAGGAATATTTTTCATGAAACACGTTTTGTACTTACCTTCTATGTTATTTTCATAAGGTACATTTTTAAAACCTTTTGTTACTGTAATAATATTAATAACAGAACTGTCCAATTATCGCTCGGTATCCTCGTGGACCCGCTGTGTCCCTTGCAACAGTATGATCGTAGAGTTTTACGCTGCTCTGTCGGCGGATAGTAAACTTTACAATGCTGTTGATTGTTCCAACAGGTTCATGTGGTTCATGATCAAGGTGACGTTCGGCGAACACGACCGATGTAACGACACCCGGAAGCCGGAGAGCCGGTTCGTACTGCGTGCTATAACCGGTGACTTCAGCTTCATGAACTTCGACCATGACATCGCCCTACTGAGACTAAACGACAAGGTGCCTATCAGTGACAAGATCCGACCTATCTGCCTGCCAAACAACACAGGTGAATTCCTAATAGGGCGACCCCATGAAGTAGGAAAATTAACCTCGTTCCTGTCTGCATCAGGCTGACCGACCACTCATCCAGTAGAGCGAACTTTTAACATAGGCTGTACGAATTGCTTGGAGGAAGCACACATTGAATCATGACACGATTTGTGTTGAAGAACCACCGAATGGAACGGGTGTTCCTTAATTCGGTGATTATTTTAATACGACAAAATTATGCTTCGTCAGCTGAGCCGTTAATCATTATTGGGGAGCAGCACGCATTATAGTTAGACCCCGTTAGAGCGCCACTCTATTACCTATGTCAGTATTGGCGTTACATTGAAGGTAATGGAAAATTAAAACTCGTTTTTATACTCAGAATATCTCTGATGGATAAATCCCCATAAAATAGAGAAATACTTGGCAATATTATGCTGGCTTGAGTTTACCTGCCGTTATTGTTGGCAACAAATAGACGCGATGGCACTGAACGAAACGTGAAATGTGCTTCAATGACCTATTTTATATAAGTGAGGAAAGGCAGAAAACAAAACTGAGAGAAAATCTGCCAAACAAATAAATTTTAAGATGGCTGTCTTCTGGATTGTTGTGCCGTGCAGTCTGTTAGATGTTGACTGACGTTTCTAAACGTCAGTGAACTACCAGACTACACGGCGCTACAACCCAGAAGACAGCCAGCCATTTTCATACACGCTGCCGTGAGAACCTAATATCTCACAAATAAATTCGAATATGTAGATCACTCAGTAACAATATAGTGCACATGTATAGCATAGATTTATGACTTCTAATTTAGATAATTTATGTATTACATACAAGTGCGTTGTTAAACGTAAACATGTTTGAAGAGAAACATTCTTCTGGTCACTGCGAATTCCGTTACAAGCAGGTTTTACTGTAGTATATATATATATGCCTTCTAAATTTCAGTGTTCTTTCCTCTACACCCTGCAATTATTCTAGACCACTTTCAAAATTCCAGCATGAAAAATTAAAACTAAATAAATATGAAACAACATTGGAACTTCCTTCCGAACCGTGAAACTATTGCCACAGTCGTCTTTTATCTCGGAGTAGTCGGCAACGAACGTTCTAAATGGTTAGAATCGGGATCACAGATGGCGAGAGCGGCTTTCACAGGTCATTAAATGCGCGTCGTTGCTAGTTACCGCTAACAACAGCTACTTGTTGCAGTTAATTAGACACAAGCCTTTTCCAGATACGACAGATTATTGGAGAGATTTATACAAAAGCCACGTTTGTTGGGGATGTGAAAATTTTTTGTCTACCCCAAAGAAGGGGATGTACAAACAGAAGGGACAAGCGTGGACATAATTATCGGAAAAAAACATTTATTTTCATATAATTTTAAAATTGTTGATCCCCAGCCTGATTTTTCAAGGAAGCGATTTATGATGCTATGAAATTTGTAAACCATTGCTCTGGAAACACTTAAAATAAAAGTTCCAAAAGCGTTTTGTTTCCATCCAGTTACGTGTGTATATGGATTAACTCATTTTATGCAATTATAAATATTTGTTTGCAAGCAAACAAACATATTTATTCAGTACGTTATTAATTAAGTCTATTTCTTACCAAGATTTCTGACACTTACCGGTACGATACGCCAACACCTCCTTCTGTAAAACACACAAAACAATTAAATGTTAATTGGTAAAAAGAGGTATTAACGAATATAAAGTAATAATAAATTCTTTATTGTTTCGGAGTATATGTAACGATTTATCTCTAGATACTCTTTTCATATCTACCTTGCTTTCTAAAAAATTTCTTTTTATCATACAAATCTTTATTTATTCTTCGTGAATTCATTCATTCAGATATGAGGTGATTAATTTATCTCATTACCAACTTAATCAATAGTTCATATTTTAAATAATTTTCTTCGTATGCTTATTGAATTATTAACAGAGTTATATTTATTTTAATTGAGTAATTTATTCGATCTAGTTATTTACTTATTTATTTGTGAATGTATAAATTTATTTTTTATTTATTTACGTCTAAATCTCATCTGAAACAGCAAAACCAATCTTGTATCGAGAGACTGTTTTTAGTGTTGTGGCAACTATGAAAGTCTCACATTGGAATGGGAGAAAATTGTTAGAGCACATCTAATACAGCAATGTCCAATATCCAACCACAGATGCGCTTTATGAGGGCGTGAAGGCGATAGCAAGTGGCTGGGGCACGATTAAAGAAGAAGGAAAACCTTCCTGTATCCTGCAGCAAGTGGAGGTCCCCGTCATGAGCAATCAAGACTGTCGGAAGAACACCAAGTACAACGAGAAGATGATCTCCGACAACATGCTCTGCGCGGGCTATCCGGAAGGAAAGAAGGATTCTTGTCAAGTACGTTCGGCGACCCAATCACAAACAACAGTAACCACCTAAATTACAGATGTTATGTCTACTATCCTACTTTAATGTCTCTCTCTATGAAAATAACGGAGTCACTATTATTTTTATCTTATGAACAAATATTGTCAGACTATTAATATCTAATATCTCTTATCATCCAAATTGTGTGCGTCAAGATCTCATCAAAATTGTACTCCGGTGCAACACGAACAGTGAAGCCTAGGGAAATGAAGACTGCTCAAAAATTGCAGTGTAGCAAAGCTCGTAACACTGTACTTGTGACTCAGAGCCGACCGTAAGGGTTGGAGTGGTGGTTAAATCTTTCCGCGGCCTTCAGCATGCAATTTGGTGGTGGTCACTGTAATATCAAAGCCTGCCATGACGCCTATGGTCCATCCTGCTGTCTCCTCCTCAGCCTTAAGAGTAAATGTTTCCTTACCAAAGTTCTGTATAAACTTTTTGTATTGTCTGTTCTAGTCACGAGATCAATACACCATACAGCCTCCTACATTTTATGAAGTTCTCATTATATGAAATGCAGATTGTGTGGCTTAGCTATTTTACAATTCTATCAAGTAATTAATGTGACACCAACACACGTAAATTCCGATCGTGTTCAGGTCTTATCTGATTCAGCTGCATTGTACTGTCAGCCATCTCCCTTACCGTTAGCTCGAGGATTGAAAAACAGTGCGATTGTATGCAAAACAGAAACATTAGTCTTTAAGTAGGACAGTAAACAGTCAAACGAAATGTAAGTATAACAGAATTTCAGGTGACCTAGAAGAAATTCTACATTACAAACTTCAGTCATCCTTAACTTGACTCTCTTGCTTTGCTGTTCCACAGACGTTAAACGTGCAGACTGCAAAAAGTGATTTTGGATATTTTCATTGGTCAGCTTCACGCTCTGACATTATTATTTGTGTTATACTGAGTATAACAGTGAAGGCAGTTCTAAATAAACGTGTAACACCTACCATCCACGATACTGTAGCAACGTATCACACGTTGGATCATTGTAGGTCACATTCTATTCGTAGAATTAACATGTATTGTGTCTATGTTTACGGATTTATGCCGGGCGCCATTAAAATTTCACAGACTACTTCTGGGCGAAGTCTTAAATAGCCTTAAGTGTCTTCGACCGTAAGCAACCTGAACGACCTCTTCCATGTGGGGCAACACTAGTTTGCTGGTGGTTGCGTTGTGGAAACAAAGGGTTTGTCAGAGGCCCAGTGCCACAGAGACAAGTCTGACCCCATCGCAATAATAACAATATTGTGGGAATAGTCGTAAACTATAAACAAATTAACATTTCTGTGCTATGTCAATGGTGTTTCATTTCTTTATTTCGTAGGGTGACAGTGGAGGACCTTTGGCAACTGAACGCGAGGATAAAAAATTCGAACTCATTGGTAAGTAAAAGAACGTCACTCCCTGGCAGGAACCTATGAGGAACTTCACGATCTACACAAATTTTTAGCTTTACTAAGGTATTATTCACTATTATTCACTACCCACATAGTTTACGACACAGTTGGCCTTTATGTAAAGAACGTAGATTGAATCCACTGGAAACAAATTTCTGTAGAGAATATCTAGTCCCAAAAATTATGACCAACCAGAAGGCTCGTTACCGTGTTTATAGGACCTGGACCTATCTTGAGTCAGCTGAATCCATCCACATCCTGACGTGCTACTTCCTAAGAATCACATTAATATTATCCTCCCTTCTACACTTCGTCTCCTAAATGGTTTTTTCCCCTTCTGGTTTCTTCGAAAACATTTTAGACGAATTAAATCTCTGAAAGTATAAATGGTACAGTCATGTTATAAAGTATGGTAACAGGCAGCACAGACGGCGTTTATGAACACAGAGATATAGTTGGTCGTCCTGTTTTGCTTCAGGTATCGTGTCATGGGGAAATGGCTGCGCTAGGCCCGGGTATCCTGGTGTCTACACCCGCGTGACACGGTACGTGGCATGGATAAAGGAGAATTCCAGGGATGGATGTTACTGCCAAGACTGATCACCATTCTGCTGCTTCTGTTTTGTGGAACCATGACAAAAACACTGCCACGACTCAAGATGTAGAGAAATACTATTGGAAAGACCAAAGCTGAAGATGTAAAGCCATGTAAACAGATATTATTACCGGACGTGCTGAGATTATATTATGTTGCTACATAAATTATTTCATGAGATAAAAAATGGTTGCGTTAAGTATTTCTGAGCTTCACCACTTCCCAGTTTTCGAATTGTGTATTTGTCTTCAGATATCGATGATTAAATCCTATAGCCTCTTCGAATTCAGAACTCCTTTGAAACAGCACGTCCTTAACAGCTCGAAGAATCGCATAAGCACAATACGACACATCATGGGCACACATCCATGTTCTTAGCGGAGAACACGCTGACACAACAAGAACACAAAGGTGAATCTGTCACTGGTACTTACTAATTTTGAGCGCCACGTCTTGAAGACGTATGGAGGAATGGGGGTATAGACCCAGTCCTGCATACAAGAAATAAATAAAATGCCAGTGGCTTTTATGTGTTATTAAAATAACATATCAACTCATGTAGACAAAAACCAAGAAAAGAGGGACACGTTGCTGATGATACAGAATTTAGCTGTGCAGCTGCTTAGTTCAGTCTCGGTTATGAGACTGCATATTACGACAACGTGGTCTTCCTCAGTCCTTTAAGTCCACGACCCTTTGAAACTCAGCGTCCAAAATCGTTTCACTTTTGTTTTTTCAGTTGATATAACGTTGTTATTTTTAAATCAAGAGCCAATTTATATAAACGTTTAATAATAATGGCCTTGACTCCATCGTTAGAGACGTTTCAGATTTACCACTTACGTTCAATGAATACCTATTAATGCTCTAAAAATATGAGACATCCGTCATTTTGCGTCCTATATTCCAGACGAAAACAAAAATATTTATGATGAAATATTAGGGTGGTCTGTATGTAACAGGTGCAATATACTGACTTGTAAAATACTACTGCATGAAATGATGGCATGTGGGTAAGGTTACAGCAACTTAGTCTGCGGTTACATAATTAGCGCCGAAACCACACCGCGCGGTATCTCTTACGAACGACAACCCGCAGCTTGGCATAAAAACATGCAACAGCAGGGAGAGCGGTTGCAAAACTTCAGCAAATAAAGTAAAAGCCACGGGTAACAACAGAAAATAACTTTAATAATTTCCCTTAACATAGACCACAGAATTTTAACACGAGTTCAGAAAGTTTCACAGGTTAGCTTAGTCTCACCCCATAAATCCACATCCATTTGGCTCGCCTATCTTCCCTCCCGAATGAATACATGAAACCACTTTCTTGTTATAGAATTCATTCATCGTCGGTTGAATGTTATTTTAAAAATTCTTCAAATGCGGAATGTTAGGAAGTGCGGATACTCCAAGCATAAAAGATAGGCGTCTACTCTGTGCGATGTCATCGCCAAGTAATAACTGCAGAAGGTTCATTCTTTCATTTTACTAGGTTCTTAGCTTTACAAACATGGCATTGTGAGAATATCTGCTGCAGAAGTAATGCACGCTTCTTCGTTGTACGATCCTGAACGCCCTCGTATTACAACGAATTTAGTTGGAAGTATTTAAATGTGTTAAAATAATTCACGTTTACATCGAAAAACAATAATATTTTGACATCGTGAAATATAAAGATTTGTTGGAAAATATCATAAACACTTTTAGTATTGCTATGTTATTCCCTTTACGTTTCTAAGTATGTGAGTGTTGTGAAACTATGGAAAATGACAAAAGTAACACAAGAAAAAGAAGTGGCTACATAATTAATCAACACAAAATTAGTATATATAAATTAAATTGTGGTGTTACTTTTGGGCAGCCCTGCATAAATACAATATGTGATTAACCACTGCATATAAGGGGTTGGGGATTTTACATACAATCTTTTCCAATTTAAATATTACAAATGCGTTGACGAACCTTCCGCGGTAATGTATACAAAAGTAATATCAAGATAGGTCTCTTGTTGAATCAGCATAACTGTTTTGTTTTGGATCAACTAGATGCTTTAATCAGAAAGCAGGTCAAACTTTCAGTGAGCCACATTTCCATGCCGTCATATCACGCCCACTAATAACGCCCCATTTGAGTGCTAAGCTGAAAGGATACGGGTTTGTCCTAAAATATGCTTATTGCTGTGTCAACTGCTCAGTACTGGCCATTTTCCACAGGTTTTAGCAATGTTTCTTGCATTACACCCCGGTCGTCTAGTTACAACACAAGATTCATATGCCAAGCCTTCTGAGTGTTCATCAAAGTGTCTGTCACTGTACACAAAATATAAAACCCAGTTCTTTATAAAACAGTAACGAATGTTACACAGACGACAATATTAAAATGACGCAATTTTAAACAGTTTTGTGGAGTTATAACACGGGAATTAGTAGGAAAAAGCCAAAAACTAATAATTTCATTCAAATTCTAACAACTTAAAAAATAACTCTGTTTTTGAATGGTTTCTGGTGTTGTAATTAAACAAAGAACTAATTAGAAGAAGAAAGATGGCAGGAATGTTTCTTCAGAAACGCCACTGGGTACAGAACGGTGGATTAAAAAAGTAATGAATATATTAGAAATAAATTTGTCAAAGGCACATAAAGGTACACCACAAAATATCGCCGCACGAAAGGGGGGTACGAAACCATACACAGCCATAAATATATACGTAAAAATAAATACTTTCCTTATAGGAACATAGGTATACGAAAATAAAACATTTCACTTGTAGGATAAGACAATCGATGATAAACTAGTGTGTGTATTGCAAATTGCAATTACGAAAGATTAAACATTATATTCTAACTTCAACGTGCGAATATGCAATTTCTTTAAAAAGAATTCGAAGCGCAACTGAAACGGTGTGGCGTCACACCGGCTGTGGAACACTGCTGGAACTATCTAGAGCACTGGCCTAGAGAAACTCGAAAGAAAATTCGAAAAATCCGGTCCCTGACTAGGATATAAACCGGGCACCTCCCACATGAGAACGAAACGCGCTGCAGCTAATAATACCCGCTTGTTTTCCTTGTCAGCAACCTCTTACACCTACATACCTGCATAAATGTAACTACAATCAAACGAGTCCCATAACATATTTCGTTGAGCTACGTAATACAAACAAATCCTAAGAAATAACCTCACGCACGCAGGAAATGGGAACACAAGAAAAATTGAACTTTCAGGTCGGACAATTAAGAATAACTGAAATTATTCCGCTAAATACTTCTGACAGCGCGTTATATGAAGCATTCGTGCCAGTATAGACACGTCTGTGTTCGGAAATAATGGACCACAACGGTTACGTTTAGCTATGTAGTACAGCGCCTTCCTTGCCTCTGGAGTTACCAAGTTCGAGTCTCGGTCGTGAGACCAGGTGGTCTTGTCTGATTTGCTCGTCGATTTCCCTCAGCCCCACAGGAAAATTCCTGAACTGCATGCATGGTTGCTTTGTATCACCGTACAGAAACGTCAGATCACAACTGAGGCAATGCGGCGCTGGAACAGAGCGTCTGACCGAAACATCAGATTGTAACATCTGGACACTCGGAAAACGCCCGAAAATGTTACGAAGATCGACGTCGTACCATCAACGACTTGTGCGACCTTGTTGGGATAGGCTATGGGACCTGTCAGCTGATTCTAAAGGAAGAACTCTACATGCGACGCATCATGACAACGCGCCAGCGCACACCGCCCTCAAAGTTCGGCAGTTTTTGGCCTCAAACACCATGGCCGTCATCCCGCACCCTCCTTATTCGCCGTGTGACTTCTTCCCCTTCCCAAAGCTGAAACTTCAGCTAAAGGGAAGGAGATTTGAGACGATAGAAGAGATTCAGGCAGAATCGCAGATGGTGCTTGACAGGCTGACAAAGAAAGATTTCCAGGGATGCTTCCAGGTTTGGCAGCGGCGCTGGGATCGTTGTGTTCACTCCCAGGGGAACTACTTCGAGGGTGATGGATGAATTTATTACCTGAGATAAATGTACGGGTTTTTATACGCGCAGTCTTGAAACTTTCCGATCGCACCTCGTACGTCTAATGTCGTAGTTTGGTACTATGAAATAAGAAGACCTGACAGGAAGACGTGAGACAAACCATGCAAAAACAAGATTCAACACAGAGACGACATAATATCGCGGTTGAGTGGTTAACAAATCTTTTTCTTATTCTGAAGGTCCTAGATTCGATCCTTTACTAGAAGGCAGATGTTCGGAGAGATTTTACTGTTTTTCCACAGTTTTTTCTAGGAAGATATTGGAACAATGCCTTAAAATAGGGTAAACCAACATCTTCCACGTAATTTCCTACTTAACTTTCACATTTATCACACACGCTCTCACATACCTATAAATCACATGTGTTTTATATTTCTTGATTCATGAGATAAATTAGTAAGTATGAATCACTGAAATGTCACGGGATTTTCTTCCGCGTATATTACCTGAGAAGTTTGCACCAATCTGTTTTTTTGTGAAACGCCAACTTAAGCTCTGACAATCAGCAAAACAATTATGAGATTATGGCGATGACCTCTATTGCTTCTAAATGTAAGCTGAAGAGTGCATTCAGCAAGCAGTCAGTCTGCTTCAGGAAGCAGGTCGATCATGATGGTTACCAGCAAGACGAGCTTGGCGTTGGCTGTGGCTCTCTACTTGCTACATTCTTCACAAGCTATGGACTCCAACGTGAGTACACTTACTTCAGTTCTACACATATCGGCCTTAATTTGCCAACTTTTCAGGTACGGAATGCATTTATTCGTTTATTAATTAAAATACCTTGGTGGACTGAGGGTGTTTGATAACACGGCGCCAAGGAGAATATTTGGACCTAGGATGAAAGAATCAACAGGAAGACGAAGAAAATTGTATAATGAGGAGATTCATAATTGGTATTCTTCGGTGAGCATTAGGTTGATAAAATCAAGAAGGGTAAGTTAGACAGGATACAATTTAACGTTCGTTTTAAGTGTTCTGTGACTTTTTCATGGTCAACGTGATATTTCAATATGCATTGGTGACACAATTAGAAATAGAAAGACATCGAATTGCTACAAGAAGTACAAGTAACATTAATAACATTTCTGTTGCCTTATTTGTTAAAACAAATTCTTTTCTAGAATGGGAATTGTTGAACGAACTAAAATAGGATAACAACGCAGAGTCACATTTCGCAGAAAAAAGATATAGTCCATGTTAGGTAAAATTTGAAAAGAAAACGTATCTGAACATTAGAAGATGAAGTAGTGCCCCAAACAAGTTTCGTTATCCCAACAATATTCAGTGGAAAACTGATAATGCGTGGAATAAATAAATTAAGGTAATTTATTATTAATCGTTTACTCGACGCTGTTTTAAACGAAATAATCATAGTACGTCAAATTATGTAATTGGAAAAAAAGCCGCGTGGACTTCCGTAAATAACTATCTCGCAATTTGCCTGGAGACAATTAAGAACAAAGGAACAAAATTTACAATGGTGATACTGTATATAATGTGGCCTTATGTGATATACTTAACAGCTCACGATAATTAAGGGCCCATCTCTTTTATTTGTATTTTGGAAGAAAAACGCTTCAGATACCTGGAACAAGAAAGAAAAATCCCATTTTTATGCATTTTATATGAAGTGGCTCGATTATTTAGAATTTCCTTAAAAATTAAAAAAATCTTACTGAATTATATCAATATTAAAGCAATACTGATGATAATTTAAATATTACAAACATAGTAATATGGGCCTCTAACATAAAACTTATTTTTAAGGTTCGTTACACGCTTAGACCTATTTTGCAGTACGTATACCGAATGCTACTGCAATGGAGAGAAATACAAAGTGTCTTACATTAGGCCTATTATGCACAAATACCCTATAATCCTCTCATGTATACGTAAACTTACAGGCTATAAAATGTATATATTTTCCCTGATTTCCAGGGTGAGGGGAAAGGATTGTTTTCCTTCTTCTTTGGAAAACCGAGAACGTGCAACTGCCGTGAGTATTCCACGCCAGGAGATGCAATTACTGCAAGGCTAGTCAAATGCAAGGCAGCCGGCTTTTCTCACGTGTTACTATGTTAATATTAAAATTATGGGACGTGTGGTTCTTTGAAGTATTTATTTCCAATTCTGCATACAGGACTCATCTTATCATTCGACGCTAATATGTGCTATTGACAACATCGTAAAACAGACCATAAATATAGTAAAATGTAAATCTTGGTCCAGGTGATATAAAGAAGCTTCAACCAAATGTCTCGACTTAAATACATTACTTAAGCACAGTGTTTGGGTCTCATTTCAGACCTATAGTATTGATCTCAATTAATTCAGAATAACTGTTTCCGTGAAATTTAAATCTGTGTTGATTTGCATTGTGTATGCTACAAAATCTTTCATTAGACGAACACAGTCGTGTTATTTACAATGTCATCCGCAGATGCCCTTAATTGTGCCTATCTCACGTGTGATGGTATTTGTGCCAAGCAGGCTTGATTTCACCTCTTGAGGTAAGGGCTCTCAATATTTTTCAACTGGTGTGCAGTTACATTTTGAATTAAAATGAGTTTCTATACATTTAACAATAATTCACAAAGTGTGGAAATAACAGTGAGATATTTCTGAACCGTGTTTTTCCATAACGTCGACCTTGTTTCTATACCAATATTTTCCATATTTTAAGCATTTAGGTATCTTATAAATTAGTTATTAATCTTTGTCAACTTTATCAGTTATTTCCTGACCGTTACACGGTATATTATTAACTTTTTTAATTGTAGGCCAGGTAAATGTAAAATGTCCCTGATGCTTCACTAAGCGATAAGCCGCCACATGGTAAAAGTTGGATAATGAGAAAAAGTTATTTTGGTTATTCGCAGTTTGCGGACGACCGAACCGTGTAACTGCTCGTCTGCAGGGTGGAGATTTCTCCCAGACTCATGAGTTTCCTTGGCTGGCGGCCATTATTCTCAACGGGACGGGTGTTTCCAGTGGGGCGCTCATCAATGATCGATATATCATTACAGCTAATGGACCACTGGCTGGGTAAGTGACTGCAATACGACATAAGCTAGTATCTTCCGCGACTTGCAGATACAGTACAATTAAGTTATTTCGACCGTCATATTACATCCAAAGTGACATGATAATTGACCACCTTTGTTGTCATTGATATTTATAATAAGAATATTACACAATAGAAACAAATTTACAAAAAACTTTCGGCTCAATGAGACATAAAAGGAAACGTCTCTTATGAGAGCTCACATATGAAGCTGTCGATCGCTTATATTAAGTTAGCTTATAGGCAAAAATCCTGTTGTGATTTTTTCGACGAAGTTAAAATCTTAACGACACGCTCAGCAAAGTGACAGGCCATTATATTTTGAAATTTAAATTATTTACGTAAGTGCAAATGGGAACACGGAAGTCAGAAAGACGTGCTTATGTTATCAGTCAAGAGAGCAAATCTGTCTTAAATGCCTTAATCACGACGGATATTCAACTGAAATGGTTATTTTAAAGGTTTACTATACTATTACAGGCACCGTATATAGGGCACCCTTAAGAAGGATGTGTGATGTTCTAGCGTTGCATATTAACTGCCTCGTATTCTAGAGGCCCCACATTCAATGCTGGTTCCTGAGGATTCCTATATTGGCCGAAGTATTGCGCAGTTTTTCTCCCTCCCTACAAGCGAATTATGGGACATTCCCTTAAAACAGTGGGCAATCGGGTGCCTTCCACATGGTCCCATGACCTGACATAATCGGCTCCATTGCGACGGTGTTTAATTTCGCTCTGTGAGACTACGTCCAATACAATTAAATTATGTTTATATAAATTTCTGCATTAATTTACGCTTTCTTAAAAAAATATGTTATTTTTTATAAAAATGATAATGTAATTTCTTTTTCAGGTTAACTCCATATCAGGTGAAAGTGACACTTGGTGCATATGACCGATGTCGGGTGGACATCTCTTCTGTCAATGATAGCGTATCCAACATCATCGTTCTGCCCAACTACGATGCGCGCAGAGGGGACCATGATATAGCTCTTCTAGAGTTGACTAATCCTGTTACCTTTAATCAGAACATCAATCCAATTTGTCTCCCGGATGCTAGTAAGATACAGCGTCTCTTACGTTAATCTACTGTTCTTTCTACTTCCACCGATACTATTATTAATACTGATAAACTATTACTAACATTAACACACAAGTACTATTATGACTGATAAACAGCTATTCTACCACCACTACTACAGCTGAAAAACTGATTACTTACTAAAACTCATTACAAGCACCGGTAATAATAGGCCTATTACTACTACTATTTTTATAATTACCGCTACTTATGCCAGCATCATTACTACGGATGTACTATTACGACAACAATGTATATAAATATTTCAATCCGATCCCAGAGGCGGTGCGAGACTTCCAGTCACGTCCTGAGAATTAATAATATCTATTCACCATTGCCCACCAATTTCCTAACGAAACTAAACTCTTTTTACATAGAAACCAAGTGTTAGGTCAGAGATGACGCCCCTTATTGGATGGCTACTTTCTTAGGGCATTCCTCCACTTTGTAGGGCGGTGATAGAATGAGTGTGGAGTAATGACAGGATATAGTTAGCAGAGCAAAACGTAATAATTCAGAAAAAACCTGCTCCACTGCGACTTTGACCACCATGAAATTCACTTGAAGTCAGGATTTAACCCTGGTCTCCACAGTGAGAAGCCAGCGTCTAATCGCCTGATCTATGGCATGAACCGTCAATCCGCTCATCGCCTGAAAGCCCCGCAATGGGGAAACTATCATCGGTTCCTTGATATTAGTTACTGCCAGCTTAATTTTATCAACAGATTTACACCTTAAGATTGAGCTCAAAGGTGGCGAGTTTGTGTAAAACATGTCAAAACGACTAACGCTTTGCCCTAATTTCGTGGTTCAGTGGTATTCCATGCACTGCAACACAGCAAACCGATCAGATAAAATGCATCGTCAGCCATCTTCAGCCAGCCAGCCAGAAGTCGTTATCCATCAAGGTGAGGCTACTCCCGGCGAACGTAAGCTTCGACTACCTTGATACCAACGTCTGTCTCGCGCTGGAGCTGGCTAACGATGCATTGAATTTGCTATGCTACAGTGTATGGAGTACCTCTGAACCACTAAAATAAGACGGAAGAATTTCAATTTTTCGTTCTTCAAAGCGTTAGCCAGGCTAACACGATTAACACGAAAGCTCCGCCCCGTTTGTGCCGCACTTTATCACGAGTACAATCATGTAAGATTTTGTCTTACAGATGCGAAGTATTTGGGCCAAGTAGCGACGGTTGTCAGTTGGGGTCAAAATCCCAATTCCACGTCAACTACAACTGAACCAACGGCAGCCAACACTTCTCGGGCCCCTACCACCACCACCACCACCACCACCCCGGGACGAAGACGTAGGAATACAAACAGTGGTAGGCCGCTCATACCTTATTTGCGGCATGCCAAAACTTCTTAAAGTAAAATTCCATTATACTAGTGAATGGAGCACAGATCTCCCAAAAGAGTTACTTTAGATTTTGCCTCCTGTGTGTTTATATTAATTTATGTAATTTATTAAATAAGGTTCAGTTCGGTCTATCCTTCTCCAGTCTGGTTTCTACGCCACTGTAACTGGCTTTATGATCTAAGAAAAATGTATGCCTTTACCGTTACAACAGTCCTGACACTGTCCACTGTGAGATTGTGCATGTTTGACATGAAGTCGATATTGGATTTGGTTCTAACCCGTATTTTCAGGCTATTGGGTCTCATAAGATGAATGACTATTTTGTTGTGTTTAGCATTTTAAGATTAATGGCGACAGTTGCGATAGAACAGAAACATGTGAAGATACTTTGGCCAATCAGGGTTGCGACACAGATTTATATAAATGGAACGCAGCCTTTGAACGATTTCCTGATCAAATTTGTTTGTTATTTTAGGTTATGAAAAGTGGCTCCAAAATGAAGACGATGGTTTCTGGGAAAACTTAAATTCCCGAAAACGAAGACAAGCAACTGTTCCCCCTGACGACGTCTGTCTTCCCAAGAAGCTAGGCCTTCCAGTATTAGGAGAAGGTCGGTGTCCGGATGCCAGCGTCAATTCTCAACAAATATCAGGAGACACAGGCTGTGCTGGAATTAGTGGAGCTCCAAATCAACTTTGCTCTGTAAGTTCACCTCCTTTATAATAGTACAATTATTAATATATTATATATAAAAGAGATACTTGGCACTTAAGGTACGTAAATTGTATTCTAAACAGATTTTAATTCGAATTATGCAATAATATAAAATTATATGATCAGACATATTATCCACATATTTAATATTTTATTTACACTTTGTTTACACATAATTTCAGACTGACGTCGGAGCACCGGTCCAATTCAGAGATCAACGTGGAGTATACCAACTAATCGGTAAGATACAGACTAAAAGTTTCTTCCGAAATTATTAAATTATGACCATCCATTCTTCCTCTCAAAGATTACATGACAATACAATTCATAACATTTTCTGCACGATTAATACGGTTAAAGTTCGTTCAGATATAACGCACCATCTTCAAAGAACTTCACACTTCGTTTAAACACACTACTTACTACGACACAACATAACTAAGTGTGCGCAATATTTTTGCCGTCATGTGTTAAAGAAAAAGGCAACATTGGGGCAAGTTGCTTTTAGTGGTCAGGACTTTATCTTACTCCAAAATATTTACATACTGTTATTGCCGATTTTAGTGTGAGAAATCAAACGAAAGATTCTGTGATACAACTGTGGCTGTTTGAAGTAATAGCGCATGAGATACGATAGTCTATTCTTAACGCCAGACTCACCATCGTTTTTATATTAATATGAATCTGTGTTTCAGGCGTCCTTTCTGCTAACAACGATTGTGTTAATTCAACACTGCCAACTCTCTATACTAGAATCAACAGCTACGTGTCCTGGATACACAACAACACTCCTAATGCCTGTTATTGTTCATCAATATTAAAATTCGGTTTCTAGACAGCGCCTATGGTTCACTTCGTGAAACCTTGGTGAGGTGCTTGAAAGCGGCTGCAATAAGGAACAGCAAAGTTTCTCATGTATGTCGAATTAAGTCCAAGTTGCATGACTTGGTTAAATTATTAATTAGAAATAAATATGTATGCATCTAGTTCCAATGTAAATGGACGTTTCATGTGTTCCTAATTGTGCTTTAAAAATTGTAACATGGAATATCGTGCATGTAATACAGATACTACACAAGAATTATAAATAGCAGATAACAGTACAGCAATAAAAATATAAAATAAAAGGTTTAAATATTTATAAACAATGCCTTGTGTAATTATTTATTTATTTAGTTACAGTTTACTTAACGATGCTGTTACTAGCTCGAAATACACAGCATCGAATGATGGGATCGGATGATTACTTAAAATTTAACTGGAAAGGACATGGGAGGTAGAGGCCGTTGCCAAAATTAATAAATTATCCCAACATTTGCAGGAATACACTGAGAAAAACCACGAAAACTTTCAGGACATCAGGTCTCGGCCCTAGGTTTTTAACCCGGAACTCCCGAATAAGGAACAGGAATCTTAACTACTCGTCCACGACGTTCGGTCGAAACAAAGGATGCCTGAAGACAGATTCCCGATGTTCTGTTAGTATAAACAAAAGGGGCCGACGAATAATTAGAAGAAACAGTTGAAATTCTTGTAACTGGAACAGTTCAGAGCTAGGATATCTCCCTATACAACAGTCACATTTGAATCACATAATAACGTACGATATTTAACTTTCCACATCAGTTTACATAATAATGCGACGTTCTGGATTTCGTCACAGAAACAGGCGCCCGGGTTTTCGTCGCTGCCACACCACAAATCGCATCGATAACGGAGGCACAAACCGATCATGTACGCCCTTCTAGCACCAAATTTAATAGTCTGTGGATAGTATTGCATCCGGCTCCCTAGGGCTACGCTTAGTTACAGTGTACTATGTACCCACCTTTTACGTTATCAAACAATTTATATATATATAAAACTTTAGTTATTATGATTATTTCGAAACAAAACTGTGACGCTAACCCGCATAACCATCACTTGATTAAAATGGGACGTGTTACATAAGGCTGGTTGTACAATAGTCAGAGACGTGATCTGTTTCGCGTCATACTTCGACTTTGACGTTTCTGGAAGCGACTAGAGGACTGGAGATGTATTTGTACGTTATTCCACCTACCGAACTGCCATGAATAATAGTCGGTGGTTGCTCCCGTTCGTCGTTACGTTGCTTATTCTTGGAGATCAGATGCAGAAAATCCAGGTGAGGTATTAACTCTCGAAAACTAAGCAGCATTGATACTCAAGGCCTCGTCCTCAGATTGCAAGATTTATAGCCACTCTTATGAAGTCCGTTTAGTTCAATTATAGGAAAATTAAGGTAAGTTATAACATTCTAATTGACTAATCTTTAAGAATCACTATCCATTTATACTCTGAATTACTATCATATTTGATCATCATTTCATTTAAAATAAATTCTTGAAAATTAAACTTTTAAAATAAACAGTAGTAATCCACAAACAAAAGATGATATTAGTTATCTGAACGACACAACACAGGAAGGAAATGTTAAATCACACTACACCACCCATAGCATTAAGAACAAATCTTCACCTCTCTTCATTTTATGTGCGTTCCGAAGATAATTCTTTTAAAAATACAAGTTTTATTATGTCCGTTCTTTTATCCGCGTAAGACAGGATTCAAGTCACGTAACCAATTTTGGTCAACTCCGAAATGGCCGATTCATTCAAAATTGTGTCCACTTTACTCAAAGAATTAAATCAACGTTTACAAGCACTGCCTCCACATTTTTACGGCTTTTATTAAAATGTTGTACAGACACGCTCTGATTACGCCTACAGTACCAATATTTAATACAGAAGTTTCAATCACACGAAGTTTTTAAATGACGTGGACAAAACTTTCCATTGAATTTTCTCTGCGTTATATGTGTACCACCATCTGCATTCTATTACGCTTGATATCGACGACATCACTCCAGAAAGGCGTATCAACAAAATGACTGATTTACAGAAATCTAAATTCTTACGCTTATTTCGTTTAACATACGTGCACTATTAGTATTCATACGCCAAAACTTAACTGTTTCTATCCCTGTGCAGAACTACATCATCATTACGCTTTTCTGACATTATCCATCCTTCTAGCATGATTCCCTCAGTTTTTTGGCTTCTTAATTAGACTACTGATCAAATTGTGATTGCATTTTATATATGAATTTGGGGAGTTTCGTAATTTTAAAATTAACTACGAGTATGAATCACGTCCACAATAGATTGTTCCCAATATATTTAACATAAATTAGATAAATTACATTAATGCCTTATTATTATAACTAACATAACCTGTTGGTATGTATTTTAAATAATTTTAATTTTAATTTAATATTATACAGCGCTGTATCAATTATTTGATGCTTTGTTCATTTTATCACACCGAGGCCATAACAATAATCTCAAATTCCCCCAAAGGTTCAATCATCCTGTAACAGAAGCAGAGAAGAAGCGAGAATCAAATGTCGAGCTGAAATAAAACTGTGTCCGTCATACAGTGTTCCGCAGTGCCAGCAATGCGGTAAGAAAATTCAGTCTACCAACTTATCACGCATGTTCGTTCTAAGACATTCAACACCGAGATCTCTTAATAACAAGAGCCAGTTTTTCTCTCCTTGTGTTTACTATTTACACACCAACTGTTTATCACACACGTGTCCGTTTGAAGACACTGAGTTATAAATTGTACCCACATTAGTAGTGGTATTACACACACATTGTGAGTGGTTGGTCACGTGGTTATGTAAATTAGCTTTTACACAGGTTATGACCCAATCCCGCCACACAAGAATGGCGTGAATATTTAAAATATGACTTTGGTTAAATTAGTTCTTAATTTAGAGCACCTATAAACCTAGATACATAATTCTCATTTTAATTTAAAACCGTCACAATTATTTATTTGTCCTATTAATTTCAATACATTTATTAAAGAAAGAAAGCTTTGACGTTCATAAAACTAACAACGTCATAACATCAATTAAATAAACCTTCAAAATATGCAGGAATCAGCGCAACAGTTGCCTACTAACACCCCATTAAATTACGATGGCACTGTCAATGTGCGTGGTGAAATACTCTACGGCTCGTCGTGCTAAAATGCGAACATGACTGCCTTCATGATGTTGTGCAGTGCCGGCTGGTTGGGGCTTATCGACTTTTCAGAGGTCCTTGCAGCCTACTTTCATGTGTCCATAAAATGCCCTGTATTACGTTCAATACATATTTATTATATCTTCCATTCCATCTTACATATTCTGCGTATCCATGACGTTATAGCGTTAGGTATGTTCATGCTTCGTCACCACAATCCAGGGTAAAGCAATAATATGACAGCTAATAAATTATTATAAAATCTGACATTGTTTAAATATGAAAGTAACAAAATCAGTTTCCCATACATAACAAAGTTAGAAGCCAGTTAAATTCGAGGAATGCATTTGTGTCATCCATTTCAGAATTATGCTGCATATTATCTTATGTCTTCTATGTGAAACTTGGTCTCTAGTCCTAGGGGAATTACACAGACTGAGATTCGTTCAGAACAGGAAGCTCAGTAGAATATCCGAATGCAAAAGAAGAAATAAACAAGAGACGGGAGAAAATTTCAAGCGCAATAAGAAGCTTCATAGTTTGTATTGTTTACCAAATATCATGGTTGATCAGATCAAACAGGATGACATGGGTAAGGATTAGACAGCAGAGACAAATTTGTCAAACACTTTAGTTTAAGAAACTAAAGGCAAAATATCGCTTCTATATATGGAAGGATAATATTGTAGTAGATATCAAATAAATGAGTGAGATTTTGAAATGGATTAAACTGGCTCGGATTATGATCCAATGCTTTGTATTGAAACCTTTGGGTTTAACGAAATAAAGGGAACTTCCTGAGCAGCCGATCATTTAACAGATTCTGCCCGTGCAGTTAAATCCTGTCAATAGTTAATCCGTTAAGGCATCTGCTTTATTCAAGCCTGTGGGGTACCCAACTTGAACAGCAGTAGACAGCAAGATACGCGCATAGTTGGGGGAGAGACGGCACCCCAAAATGCTTACCCGTGGATGGTTCTCATCACAGGGAACAACACCCCATCTTGTGGTGGCGTTCTTATCAGTGACCAGTACGTTCTGACAGCAGCACATTGTACGACAACCAGGTGAGCAGAGACCGATTGGCTACCACTGCTACATACAACCCACCTTAAAAACTCCTTGCATTCAACTGACTTCACGTTAACGCATCAAGCAATCAATTAATTAATCCATTCATTCTAGCAGACATCCCATTTCTAAGCTAAGGATAATAAAATATAATGTACGACGAAAAATAATTGAATCATGCACGGATATTCGTGGCTGAGATTAGAAATGTATACAAAATTTATCCACATTCACAAACAAATGAAACATAAAGCGTGTTCAAGTAATGATTCTTGAAATTTGTACGGTAACTACTGCAGAAATTGTTGCAAGACTGGGCATTAATACTGCTCGTTCCTTGATCGAACCTCTAGTGCAGCAACCATCTTTATGCCATACTCACGCGGCAAAAATGGACTAGCAGCATATTACGGTCTAACCTTGAGCTATAACATGATCAGGGGCATCAGCATTTTTACCAACCATGCAAAGAAAATATTCCACTATTGTCCCACTTTAATTCCTCTTTGGTCTTTGTACTGTGAGTTAGTGCAAAAGGCTAGGTCTAAAACAATATTTGTCTGTCCTCTTACATTTATATCAAATCGCGTTGTCGTTTCAGGTATCGTCAAGAGGAGCTCAAAGTAATAGTTGGAGAGCACAATTACTGTGAGCCCGACAACAAGATTTCTATTTTCTCAGTCGAGAAGATGGTAGCGCATCCTCAGTTCAACCCCGGTGCTTACGCCTATGACATTATGCTCTTGAAGCTAAATATGAGACTTACCTTCAACGAGGTTGTAAGGCCCATCTGTCTCCCGCGATGGGGTAAGTCCTACGTATGTTCTATCACGTGACACCAAAGCAGGCCTAGTAAGTCAGTGGTATTCAACCTGGGGTAAACGAAGACATCTTAGGGGGGCGTGAAATTTAATATATATATATTATTTTATGATAAAAACTGAATAATCAGTAATGTAATTTATTTAATTTATTTTAGATGTAGATTATATACTATGTATAACTTGAATTATACACCAACAACTTTGGGGGTACAAAGTTAAAGAGAAATTATATCTGGGGGTACGCGAACAGAAAAGGTTTAATACCACTGTACTGAGTTACTCATGCAGGAACACATACAGCTCAACTTGTCAGATGTGACCACTGTAAACACGATGCGCGGTAGATTTGGACGAGTCCAGTAACCGAGATGAACTAAAGGAGATATGGGGTGAGCCCATCTAGAGAGGCCTTGAAAAGTTTCTTATGTGATATTTAAAATCAATAGCAACTAGATGCATATAAAAATATTATATTGCGGTGCATTATGTTTAAATAATCGAGCTAATGCTGACACAGCCTATATGTTACGAACCGATAATTTGAAGTCCACGTTATACTGAGATTATTTCGAAATCAAAATTTTTCTACGAAATAATATTATCCATTGCAACATTATTTTTACCAGACATATATTTATAATTTTATACGCTGTCAATTTAAATGAATCCCAAGAACAGCGCTTTATAAACCTCTAAACCAAAACTCATCTTTTGTGGTTTACTCATAGCATACGCTACTTAATGTAATGAACAATAATACGCTACGTATCCGCCAGTTTTAGGAAACTCTGCGTCAATTCAGCTACCAGAACAAGAAGCGACTGCTCTGGGTTGGGGAATCTTGACATACCACTCACCACAGCGATCGTGCTATCTCCAGGAGGTTAAGCTGTCCATCATCCCCAGGTCGCAATGCCTTATGAAGTCAAGATACACCCCTGATCAGCTACCCTCCACGTTGTTTTGTGCAGGAGTGCCTCAAGGAGGCAAGGACTCCTGCCAGGTCAGCGCTGTTCTTTGATTATTAATCAATTAATCCACATACACATTCGCATCTTCTACGTTCTTTCAACCACAGACCGATTAAGTACATAGGAAATGACCGAATTGTTAACAGGTTATAGAATTCTCCTGAGATCCCTAAACTATTAACTAATTTATGAGATTTGGTTTTTTCGTGACTGTAACTAATTTAATTGAATGGCACGTGTGTCACTTTTCCAGGGAGACAGTGGAGGCCCACTTCAGGTGATAAATAAAGGGGGAAGATATGAAATAATAGGTATGTGAAATCGAAACTCTCATTTGAATGGTATTATGTATTGTTCGAAAAATCTAATTCTTAATCTGACGATATTCGCAATAAATTATACACACAAGAAAGTGCAATGTATTTCAGACGAAAATAAAAATATTATTACTAAATGAAGACAATGGGAATAAAAAAGGCAATTTATAGTCGTATTTATTTTCAGGTATTATTTCAAACGGCATCAGTTGCGCTCACCCACACTACCCTGGAACGTACACTAACGTACCCATGTTTACAGCATGGATCATCGCCAACACCCAGGATTCTGTGTATTGTACCAACTGAAAAATGTTACACTTTGTGGCATCACGTTTATTACAAATAATGAAAGATAAATCTAAATCTGCTTCGTGTTCCTACTGATGAGTAATTTAAGCTTGTGGACATTTATAACAAATATACAATGAACTTTACAAGCAATCTTGTAAATAAATTAAACAATTTATTTTGTATTATTGATTCTATGGAGCGCAGTCCTGGAGAAACTGATATTAGCTCAGTTGTTCAAGATATTCCTAGTCTTTCATAGAACCCAAGCGTCCATCAGTCTTTCTTATCTGTCCCTTTGTATGTTTCTTTGTTTAAATAAAGTTACTAATTTAAAGTTATTGATCTTGATTAAATTTTCTGGGAAGGACACTGAAATGAGAGGCGATTATTTACATAAAATATGTGTATATGCTTACAACGAATCACCTAATATAAATATTCATCCTAGTATTCAAATAAAATATTTAAATTCAGACGCGACAGTATATAGCAACCGAAACGTAAATCAAGAAGACTATATATATATATAATCTGGGTAAATATGTATTCAATAGTAAACTGCTATGATTCAAAACTAGGAATTGGCAGAGGTGAAAAATAAGTAATAAGTAATGCAACACCTTCATCAGGGCAAAAATCTCTCATTATTATTATGGTTTTCCGAGTGGGTCTCAGACTTTTCGGACACAAAGATCTTTGCTCCTGCCGGGGATCAAACAATCGTGCAATCGAAGTCAAATCACTATACTGACTGAGCTACTCCGGTTTTTTTAAGGATATTACATACCTTACAAAATTATAAAGTCGTATGCTCCCATCTAGCAAAAAGAGAAATTTAACTTCCTGTTTGAAAATAAATATAACATTGTATGTAAATAATATGAATAGTCAGGCATTCAATTGCGTAAACTGTCCCATTTTTCCTTTCACTTCTGTTAATGAAATCTATATAAGAAAGTTAATCAAAATATATGGCGTACTTCTGTAAGAAGACGCCAGTGTCTATCATAATTTTGTTGCGAGAGGCGTTATTCATTTAATCGCCATGGATAGAATTTCCTTGCAGAAGCCTGTTAAACCCAACGAAGAAGTTAAAATTAAAATAAAGCAACAGATTGTGTGGAAAAATGCATTAGGACTTTTGCTGATGCACCTTATAGGACTGTACGGGTTACACGTTTCTATTACATTTGCTAAATTGCTGACTTGGATATATGGTAAGCAGAAAACAATTATTTAATATATTTACGTTTATCTAGATTTACGTAGTTACCTCATTTAACGACAATGTTTCAGGTGAAGAATGAGATTGGAAACGTTGCAATTACCCCTCGGGCTGTTTTTCTGCTCCTTGCGAATTACAGACTGCGTCTGTAATTATCCACATGACAATGAAAAATATTTCTCGTTCATAACAAGTCGAAGAAACACAAATAAAAAGGATCGATTTCGAGTTTAGCTCGCATTTACGATGTCTACTAAAAGGACCCGCCTAAGGCAATATGAACTGACAGCTATATAACGACATAGGCCTAAGTAATAGGTGGTCTAAACACATCCTAGAACATGATCAAATTCTGTTTTTGCTCGTAATACAGCTGGTTTATGGTGTTTAATCGAAAGCTATAGTACATGCTCTGACATCAATTTTGTTAAGTCTAAATTATTTAAACAAAGAAGAATATTTATGGAACAGAATTCAAATTGAAAACTTTATAATCCCTCAGTTAATCAATAAATTCCACGTCTTTAATGTCCTAATGTTTATTGCCGTATTCTGAGACAGCTCAATCCCGTCCACATATTTAAACCTATATCTTCAACACTGGTTTTAGTAATATCCTCCTAGTGCCTCTAGACCAGTAATATTTTCATACAGATATTTTTTTCACTCATAATTGTCAAGTTTATGGCAACGTTTCTAAAACCCTCCCGATGAGAAATGGAACCTTAAATGAATAGGACGTAAACCGGACTCCGTCGGCTTAGGATGAAGTCCATCGGTAGGATTTTTAAAGTCAATAATAAATCTTCTTGGTACATAAAAGCTATGAATTTCTCAATCTCCTGTGTAACTATAAGCTTATGAAGAAATATCCTGATCTATGCAGTCAGGTGGGATGTAGCCAGATTAGGGTAAAGGCGGGTTTTTATGAAAACAGTTAAAGACCTTCGTGTTCCTTTGTAGCAGACGATTGATTCTTCCTTTCAAATCCGCCAAACCTTCTTCACATTTGTGGGAATCAATTTGGTCTATTTTTAACCTACAAGCGACTGAACTCAAAACGAAATCTTGTACAACATCTGAATACTTTCATGTTTTGCAGGTTTTATCGTCTTTATTATCTGCGGTGCTGGAATCACAATCGGTGCCCACCGCTGCTTCGCGCATCGATCATTTAAAGCAACATTTGGATTGCGGTGTCTTCTGGTGGCGTTTTTCACCATGACAGGAGAGGTAAGAACTGGCGAGTGAATCACAGCTAATGATTTGATTTGTTTCTGCACTGTAAATACAATGACTCCACAGTTGTTTCGAGAATGTGTCATGGAATAAAACACAGCGATGCAATTCTAAATAATTTGTTAGAGCTAAGATTTCTCAGAGGCAATAATAAATTAATATCAAGGATGTTGAGACTCGCTACGCAAAACACAATTCAATTAAATGAAAAAACATAAAAGTTAACTCTGACGTCACAGTTTACTCTTCACTACTTCTTGACAAAAAGAAAATATTTTGGTTCTTAAGAACAAAAAACGGACAATGTTTTTATATATCTGAAGTAGTTCAGAAAGTTTTGTGATGCGTGATGTATATTTTCGTGTCATGAAAATCGTCCAAACTCGTTGGCCACCTTGCCAATAATTCATAACTGTCCACCTTTTGCGACTCTCGTGCTTTTGCTAGATAAAATTATGCTATTAAACTCAGTACCTCTACACACCTTTGTGAGTTAGAGACAATAAAAGATGCTAATCCTGTAAAAAAAAAGTCAGTTTCTAATCCCGTAGCAGATATTTAAGAAGTTCATAAACGTTATGGCTGTATAACGATAAGCAAAACAGAAAAATGAAATAGAACAAACATATCTTGCTTCCACAAGCCTGTACGAAAATGGAACTAAATGTTCAGTTTTCCGCTAGCAGCTACGGTGTCGGCTAGTACTTCTTTTAAACAGTACGTCGGCGAGAAAAATAGAGCAGAACAAAGAGGTTTGTACTTATAAATGTTTTACATAAAATAATGGGATAAATATTTAAACAAAGAAGAATGTCTCGTTTGTTGTACGCAACATACACTTCAGCTACTTCCGTTTCCCGGGTAAAAAACTAGGGTTATAAGACATAAAATTACCACAAGGGTGAGAATGTCAGTGTTAGCTGCCACCTGAGTTGTAAGACCTAATGAACTTTTAAGTAGATAGAAACGTTTAGGAGGAATCATAGATCTGAATATGGAGGCAGCAGGTTCTTCCGAAACGTAGGTACACGGATTTTAACGTACTGTGAAATTGTAGGCGTGTATCAGTGATTCTGAGGAATATCTTCACGACTGATACTGTACCTACCTAAACGTCCACAAAAACGTAACAACCCAATGAGTGATACCTGTTTTTCGACTTTTCAGCTGAATCCATGGACATATAGTAACAAAGTCACGAGCAAATTGTGTCTATTTTATCTTTCCAGAACAGTCTGTATATTTGGGTGCGCGATCACCGCCAACACCACAAATATTCGGACACGGACGCAGACCCTCACAACGCCAAGAGAGGGTTCTTCTTCTCGCACTGCGGTTGGCTGATGGTACGAAAACACCCGGAGGTTATTGCAAAAGGAAAAACCCTCGACCTCTCTGATCTCGAAGCGGATCCAATTATAATGTTCCAGAAAAAGTAAGTTGCCTAGACGATTATAAGAGACGTCACATGAAATGATACTCCGAAATATCACATAATGCAGTTATCTCCATCCTCTTTCTTCTTCTTCTTCTTCTTCTGTCATATCCAAACATTCTAATCAACATTTTTTCCTCATATACCCTTAACCTACACTCTTCCCTTAGGACGAGAGACCAAATTTAACACCCATATAAAACAACGAATAAAATTATACTTTCGTGTATTTAAAGAGGAAGCTAAGAGAAAAAATATTCTGAAAAATGAGAATGTTCAAGATTCTTATATTGACTAATTTCACCTATGAACTGTCCGAAAATACATACAAACCGAAAGACCGCGTGCAAATCAGATATCTGACTCGTGATAATGTTTCTGTTTAATCACTCCTGTGATCACTGTCTTTAATATACGTCATTATTAACAACTACAAACATAGATATGTTCTGATATGTTATTTACAAGATCTTTTGGTCTCTGACTTTTACACATTCTACGACGTTTTATTTTACAGTTTCATTGCAATAACTTTGTTACATTTAATTACATGTAGAGCATATGTTCTTATTTATTTTATATCTGCGAAGACACGGACGATGCAACATAAAAAACACTAAGACAAGTCATAACATTTTTCATTCCCCAGGATTTTGTACACTTTCTCTGTATATCATAGAGACCAGTAGTTGAATTCGGCCCCTTAGCGTGGAGACCTGAGAACGCACAAAAGTTCAAGAATGTGATTCTTTTCCAGGTATTACTACTTGTTATACGGCGCTATTAACACGTTTATCGTCGCCCTGCCCTATCTACTGTGGGGTGAGTCGGTCCGGGTGTCAATTTTAGGTGTGTTCATTTTACGAAGTGTGGTCGTATACAACATCACATGGCTCGTTAACAGTGCGGCCCACCTCTACGGCACTAGACCCTACAACGGGTAAGAGAAGTTATTTTCAAATTCTCCTCCTCCTCGAGCGATGTAGTGCAGATGAAACATTACTGTCTTGGAGGGTAGGGGGGTTCTGTGATTAGATGAGTTCAGAAAATATGGGGGAAAAACTCTTAAAAATAAATTCATAAATATAAGAATGCCAGATGATTATCTGATCCTCAATAACTGTGCTTTTTTGTTCGTACTACAGCGAAATTCAACCTGTGGAGAGCAGCACTGTATCAATTTTAACGTGTGGAGAAGGCTGGCACAACTTTCATCACACATTTCCGTCAGATTATCGTGCGTCAGAGTACGGACATAAACACGATTTGTCTTCAAGAGTAATACAACTAATGGAAAAAAGAGGCTGGGCGTATAATCTCAAAGAAACTCCCCAACATTTGGTGAACAAATGGGTGAAGAAATTCGGCGATGGCAGTCACATGTTGAGCTGTGAGTGGAAAGAGGATTCATCTGACGACGCGGAGACACAATTAAGCACCAAGAAGGTTTTAAATTGTAGAGAAGAAATTATAAGAAGCGACATGCGTGCATATAACAACGTAGTTAAAGCAACGAATGAAAATATTGCCGCACGAAGACTGAACACTTCAAATACATGAATTACACAGACAAGACTCTGAAAAAATTCTGGTGTATCAACAATAAAACATGTAGGAATGTCGGCTCTTTTTACACTAGTCCCTAGTTTACCCTGAAAATCAAACACAGTATGATGTTATATGAATTAAAATATCGTTTACTCTGGCATAGCATAGGCTACTGCAAAACATTTTCTGTTGTGAAGTGTGGTACATACGACTTTAGAATCTGAAGTAGAACTCAGTCTGTAATCCCATTATATTTTTAAATTAACAACTTAAAAATCATAAGCATAGCGTAATAATTCTGGTGCGTTCGTCAGAACCTGCCGTTGTATCTTTAACCATGGTAAGTATAATAACCACGGTAATCAAGGAAGCCTCGTGATTCCCCACCCAGTCATTTCCGCGAGAGCAAACTCGTGAATGTCTTCATGGAATGTGGCCGATTTTAAGCACAATTTTAATACGTCTACAAATTTTGGCACAACTCCAAGATATCAAATATCTGAAAAATCCGATCAGTCGTTCTCGAGTTTCATGCGCGTGGACAGACAGACGGACAAGGGAACACTGCTTAGTATACAAGTTATTTATATAAGAAACACTGTATCATGTGAGAAGAAATTTGTTCTCATTATCAGTCTGAGACACTGCATTGTCTTAATTTTAGAGGTCTCTACTTGTATGTTATTTGCATATATCGGTTTTCATTAATATTACAACGCAATTAAATTTTTTTCACAAGTACTAATAATAAACATCTGCATTAACTTTTCTGCAAGAATCTTTAGCATAGCATTTTATAATAATAACTACATTTCAAGTTTTGTACTTTTTTTTAAAACAAGTAAACTAACTTACAATTATTTTCAAATACATGCTAACATAAATTAACTTGGTCTTTTTATTCCAATAATATTAATAAATGCGTCTTCTTTGGTTAGAAAATATGAACATCCAAAGCGTGAAGCAAAAATCTTATTACCCATTGTAAAATTCTCATATCTTTGCATCGGCTTTGCGATCAACGTCCACCGCTGTTTGGTTGCTCCATCTGTTTTACATAAAGTCATCACTATGAGGCTGCATCGTGGAAAATAAACCAACGAAGATGTGTGTAATTTCACATCCTTTTGATATTAGAATATGAATTTAATTTATCAGAAAGAATAACTGGACACAAATAACAGAAACAAATTGCATGCTTCAACGTCATGGAAGGACTTCTCCCTCTCCCCCCCCCCCCCCCCCCCCCCTTGCGCTGCTCTAGTCACTGGTACAGCGTCGCTGGCTTTGCTACGCTGCGAGTTCTAAACTGTCTTCGCTCGCCTGGGTTCCGCTGTTTGTCTTCTGGGTTTTTTGCTCCGTGCAGTGCAATAGAAGTCCACTGACACTTCAGAGGTGTTTGATGCCATCATCATCAGGGCGATATGAAATGCCGGTAAGCTTCTATTTCACTGCACGGAGCAATAACCCAGAATACAGCCATAATTAAATATTGCCCTTGTTATACAACACAGTGGAACCTCGATATAACGCGGGTTTCGGCGGACAGGTTCAGTACCCGCGTTATATGTAAAATGTGTAAAACATATGTAATCTTATTGGGAGACATGATCACAGTCGCGATATAACGAGGTTCCACTATATTTGCTTAATATTTTAAACTAGAGATTACGTGACATTTAGAAGGTTCTTGTGACTGGTAATATTAATTATGGCAGAAACGAAACACTGCAAGGTTTCAACTCAAGTGATAACACTACTAGCAGATAATAGCCCATGGTTACGTATTAAAATTGTCAGTTCGGTCTGTAGTTTCACTATGAAAACAGGTACAGTCTTATTATGGACTGTTGTTCATCTAATAAACGTACAAGCAGATACAGGTGAGTAAATATTACACTGTTTCAGTTTTAATGTAAAATTCATTACATTTTTGGAACTATAGACATGACACAATTACATCACAGAAGCATTTGTAAGGGTTTTATGGGCAGAAGAAACAAAAAAGATGGCAATTCAAAATAAACTGCTAGCACAAAAGATTTATTTTTAATATTCTTATTTACTGCAATAAAATGTGTGATGGATGACCGGATTTCGATTCTCTGTAGGGTATTTTTGTACACTACCACGTCCAGACCGACTCTGTGCCCCCATGTATAGTGGAACAGAGTAAACTTGAGTGGCTAGAGTTTAAAGCTGATCCCTCATCGCCATACGCGAGGATGTGAAATTAATAATACTTAGAGCCATTATACATATTTGTTGTCATTAACGCATTAAAATTCTTGTTTGTAACACATTTAAGAATGCCATAAGAAACCACTCACGTAAAAGTACCACAAAGTATCAACACTGTTGTGGACAAGTTTGTCCCAATGCGAAGATTCAAATTTTCTGAGCCGTCACAAATAAAAATATTAGTTATTGACACTAAATAAAATTGAATATGTCTTATATAAACGCATATACATTCAATTTTACTCACCCATTTACTTAATATAAGTTGAAATTTGTAACCAAATGTTTTTGGGCCATTTTTTTTCATCGCATGTGCGTTCTACTTAATGTCCTTGGTTCAAAATGAATTCAAGTCAGCTTTGTTTAAAATCTGTAGTCATTATATCTTGAGTGTGATATCAATAAACTTACAGCAGCATACATTTTAAGTTTTTATAACAATATTAGCACGCTGTTAACAAAAAGCCAGAGCAAACCTCATACTTTCTTCGAACCAACCGAAATCAAAGCACCCCGAACTCCTAACTAACCACAGAACCAACAGAAGCCGAGTAGTACACAACTTAGTTCTACTTATGTCAACCAGTTCCGATCATTACGTCATCATGAGGAGTTGACTGTACTGTGGCAAGAACTCCGAAAGAAAGGTGAAGAAGACAGTGATTAAATAATGTATACAGTTGCAAAAAATAATACAAAATTCCATCACTGTCATAACAGAAGCAGAAACTTACTTCTCCTAGAATATTCCAAACTAGCGATGTCTCTTTCTAAATGACTTCCCAACCTCTGTGGACTTGCTGTTTCTTTCATGTATACTACTTAATTTGCCCATTTAAACCTCTTTATTTCATGCCCCTAACAAGAGCAGTCACAAGTACAGAGTCTGTTCATATAACACTTAATTCTTTTTTGGCATTTCTTACGATTTCGTGAGTGATGGGCCACCCCTTTACAAGACCTCTACACCAACAGGACAATTCAATATAGAAAAACGTGAATAAAAGTGCATGAAACGAACAACATTCGAGACAGCGATTGTAACATTTGAATAGTCCAAAACCAACAGATTTTACGTCAGTTTCTAAGAAATTAATTCCATGAGTTGTTATTAAGAAGGTCTCTGTCTCTCAGTTGGTTAAGGAATTTCGACTGTTATGGAACTTGATGGTTCAATCTCGTGTCCATAAGAGCCCGCCATTGGACCCTAACCTTACACCCTATTTCTTTAAGACAAATTTTATTATTATCTTCCCATCTACACACAAGACACTCAAGTAATTTCTTCCACATTCTACGACTGAAACTGTGTATGCACACAACACTTTCTGCTTCTCATAATTCTATTAATATTAAAACTTATAGAGTAATTTATCTGGTTTCGGCATAGATAACACAAAGTCCTGTTTCAACTTTAACAAGCACTGCATTCGTGACATTAGTTTATTAGACACACATGGCGTAATATATATTTATAGACTGCGGAGTCGAGCTGGTTCCACAGGGTCGGATAGTGGGAGGAGAAGACGCAGATGGATACAGATTACCGTGGTACGCACTCTTGCATCCCCCGGAAGATAAAACGACCCCAATATGCTCAGGAACACTTATCGACAGCCACCATGTAATAACTGCTGCTCACTGTTTTGTCTTGTAAGTAAGTAGATGTTGCTGTGGTGATGTCCCAGCGAGAATTATTCCCAAAGAAGATATTCCCCTAAAAATTTGTGAACCAGAGTCTTTCAGTGGCATTGACATTTTTAAGTATCACTGGTTCCTCTCACAAAGAAAAAGTTTTTGTTCACAGTATTTATTTTGCGTCATACTAAAAGTGCCCCCCAACCACATTTGGACTCCGAAGGTCTCGATGGCATGTCCATTCCATTTCCGCGTAGCAGATTAGCATATGCATATTTTGAAAAAAATTCCAGCGCACCATTCAGATATGGACATTAATGATTCCTTAAAATTAAAATTAAAATTAAAAGAGTAGATACAGATAAAGTGGCCAAATTTGTTTAATATAATACGAAATACATTTTCAGGATGAAAGGGGACAATAATACATCCAAATTTAGTGTAACTCTAGGAATATACAACAGATGTATGAACGAGTCCACCCAACAGACGTTCATGGTTTCCAGTGTCGTTCTGAACCCAAACTTTACGACTTCAACCGACAGCTATGATATCGCCATCATAACGTTGAATCAAACTACAAACTACACGCCCATTTGTCTTCCCGGCAAAGGTAAAGAGATGCTACGAGTTTTTGTGTTGATAATTTATTATAAATTCCGTGCATTATTTAAATGTTTCATCTGAACTGTTTATCAGACTCTGAGGAGATAGCAAAAAACAAGATGTGTGGCCTAAAATCGTCTGATTCAGGAGAAGGATCTATGGTGGGATTTTGTGAAAGAAACTGAACAAGTACAAGAATGTAAATATTTAAAACATTTCATAATCGCAAGTGGCTACGGAGACTTTAACAATTAAAGTAAAATATTTACGTGGGTAAGTGAAATAATTCATAGACTGGTAAAGAAAAGTACGGTACGTATTTTAAATGAAACAAAACCATAAGTAAAGAAGCAGTAGTTAAGGCCCTTAATTGAATGTACAGCTCTAGACAAACACGGGATTCTACAGGTAATCATGGCAGTCAAGGTAGTCCCGTTTTTAACCAAAACTGGAATGTATCTACAAATATGTGCAAAACCATCTAGTATGAAATTTCACGAGAATTTGTTCAGTTGTCCTCGAGTTGTCACACGCGGGCTGACGGACGGACAGACAGACCTGGCAAAGGTAATATGCGTAATTCTGCATATTTTAGTTTTAAATGCGCCTAACAACTGATAGGCTTATTGTAATACAATAAAGGTTGATATCGCAACCATAGTTGGATTAAGCTCTATTAGTAAGAACAGGAAGAATGGGTAATACTTATGACCGAAGAGATCACGGAATTGCAAACCTAAAGGGCAAGAATTAGAGGAAGGCTAAGAAACGTTGTATATAAATATATTAACCGAATTATTTCTACATTTGTTATCAAGGATAAAAGATGTTAATTCTGAATTTATATATCGCCTGGTGAGAACAATAGTGACGTAACTCAGAAATCGCCGATTTTGAGTTATATCCATAAATAGACTTGGAACATTCACCTTTAAATCATGCATAAGCGGCGGAAGTGTAGGTCCGCCCTATGCCG
>NW_019060543.1:34698-49878 GCF_000696155.1 Zootermopsis nevadensis | reverse complement strand
ACATAAATAAAATAAAACATGGAGCAGAGTCATTTTCAGCTCTTTCCAGTTAATGACTGATAAAGCAGGTTTTCTCTGTGTTTGTGTACAGATTTGTGACAACTTTAATTGTATGGGTGATTATGATGTCTCTTCAATCTTGACACCACATGAAGGCATTACTTTTTACAACATAAATAATCATGCTAGTAATAACTAAATTTGTAGACTGTACAATGTAAGCCAGACTGGTCCTCAGAAAACCTGTTCTTCAAGTCCATGAATTGGGAAGTGTTGAGAACCACCAACTTGGAAGACCAAGAATGAGATGAGGATAATATTAAACTAGATCTGAGGTAAATGGATGGAAAATGTCAACTGGTTTGTCATGGCTCAGAATTATGTCAAGTGACAGGCTTTGTAGTTGGTAGTATTAAACCTTCTGACTGTGTTACTACAGTTAACTGGTTGGTATATTTAATGACCCCTTATTAACTGCATATTTTACAAAGTTTCAAAATGGCAGGATAATTTTTAATACCAAATAAGAGTGTAGAAGCCCATTTTAAAGTAAAATTTATCATCTGATTGGAGGAAATGAGGAAAACCATGAACATGGCCTACCCATCTCCTGTCAAAGATTCAGACCTGGGGCCTCCTGAATACAATGGATGCCTTCTAACCGTCACTGAGCTACAGCTGGTGATGTGTAGATAAGTAACTGAGTTGATTGAAAGTGTACAGTGAGAAACTGAGTATTTACCAGTGAATTTATGTGTAAAGTGTAAGGTATAAATTACCTGTTTGCCATCAGAACATGTATAAAATGTAAACATAAAGGTATACTTATTTCACAATACAGGATTACATGGTTACAGGTTATCAGCCTCATGCCTTGGCCACTTTACCCAAGGGAAAGGTTGATTACCATAAAGTCACTAAATTATTCTCTCATAACTCTTGTTAGCTTCTCTATATAAATTTGAAGGAAAATAGGCATAACAAGTTGTTCCCTGAACTTCTGGATTTCTTCACTTTAATTCATATCAAATACATTAATATTTTGTATGTCTATTTTTGCCATATAATTTTTCATGATAAAAATCAATGTAAAAGTCCTTGATATATTCAGGGAAAAAATTCCATCCACAGGTGAACTGTTCCATCAGTAACAGTGAAAGGGACAATATATTCTTTTGTGTGTTTCAGGTTTTGTTACAGAGTTGTGACATCTTTCAGGACCGAAATGCAATCTCTTTCCTTCGTGTATTTTACACATTTGTTTTATCTGTAAGGCGATGGTTAAAGAATAAAGACAGTGAAGTGAAAATGTGCCATGAGATTAATGGGAAAGAAACAGAAAAATTGGAATTTGTTCCAAAAATTATGAAAACTTCACAGACTACTGTTGATGAAATCATTAATTATCACTCTTGTAAAAGACAGTCAGAAAATTTCAAGAATAATGTTGAAGTTGATGTTGAAGACACTGATAGTGGAGCATATAATGAAAGTGATGAAAAAAACTGTGATGGAGAGAAGAAGTTGCCACTGTTTGTGGAAATGACAGTTTCTGTACTTAAGAGATGTATACATTTCCTGCCAAGCAAAAATAGGGAACAAAAGCTGCTTGTGCTAGCCATATTACAAGAAGGCTTGCTGATCTTGGAGGCATGGGAGAATGAATTATTGCCAATAGTACATGCAATCTGGTCACCATTTGTCAATAGATTTGCTGAGACAACTGACCATCTTTTGGTGAACCGTAGCTTTGGTCTCCTTTGTGTACTTGCACAGACAGCTAAAGATTTCATACGTTCACGCACATTGAAGTAAGTGGAAAATTTCATAAAGTAATTTATTGTTTATTAATTTGTTTTATAATGCTGTATCAGTTGCTCACGTTATGTAGCAATGAAGAATATGCAAGTTTATAATCATATGAACTCTTTCCTTAAAAAATCCGAATGCACAAACCCCCTTAGCATTCTCTTCTTGATACCATATTTCATAGAATTTAAGACACCATTGATTGTAAGATGCAGCCTTGATTTATAATAGGTTTTTAGGGGGAAAAACTTAATTACAATAGGAATTGTTAATTTTCAAATTAGTCCCGGGCATGATGTTAAACTGCGTCCACAGACCGAGTGACCACCAGTATAAGTGGTCCCTCTCTACCAAGTACCAACAGCCTCTTTGGAGGGTGGAGGTTCAGGGCACCCTCATGCCCTTGGGGTGAGAAATCACCCCTAAAGGTGGATGAACACGGATGGGTCAACGGCATAGGATGCGGAAGGCAAGGGGAATCCACCGCATTAAAGATCCTCAGGATTTCCCAAGTATCAGCAGCTCAAGCTGCTGCCAACCAATCCTAGGATTGGTTACAAAAGAAGAAGAAGAATTTTCAAATATGAAACTTCTCTGTATTAATACTTTGGAATTTGTTTGTTATTGCTATCTTTGTGTTTGTGTCCCGTGACTACTGTTATGGGCATGAAAACTTTCCTTGTGCCTTAGTCATAAAATATAATTTTTCAACATTGATTCTTAGGCGGCGTCAAATGTAAGACACGCTCTAATTTCAGAAATTATAAAATGTGAAGAAGAAAAAAATTGTCTTAAAATCGAGGAAATACAGTAATTTTCTTTGTGTGTGTGTGTGCGCGTGTGTGTGTGCATGCACCTTTCCAAATAATAATTCATCCCTATGCAAAATCACAGAGGATGTATTTGAAAAGTTTAGGGACTTCAAAAGAATTTACCCGTTTCCACTATTATCCTCCCACTGTATCATTTTTTCAAACTTTCATATAGCTGCTTTCAAGAGATTTCTCCACAAAAAACCCGTATAAATTTCATTGATTTATAACCATGGAAGTATTCCAAGACTATACTTTAGTTTGATTACTACTGCCACAAAGGAATTTCTAAACTGTGTCACATAATTGAAGTTTTCATTTATGTTAATCCTTGTTGAATGATCTAATGATGATGTAATGTTTTGTCTTCAGGCATGTGTTACTGCCTCTGTGTCAGGTATTAACTAAGTCTTCAATAGAAAGCAAGAAGAAGGACAGGGTATCTTCATACAGGTTCACTCAGCTCTTCAAACTACAGAAGGAACTGTTAAGTAACATGGGAGACTTGGTCGTGCACCTGAACTTACAAGAGCGTGAAATTGAACAAGTATTGACAGCAGCAGCACCATATCTTAGTAGCCTACAGCCACTTCCACTTCAGGTTCATCCACATTTGTACATTAAAAGTTTTAAGCTATACTTGCAATTGTCACAAATAATTGGAAACATAACTTGTTTGAAGTGAACAGCACCAAACAGTGGTAATTGGAGGTGCTCCAATTTGGAATGTGCATATTTTTTAAATACTTCTTTTGAGATTTTGCATACCACTTTCATACACATGTTTAATCTAATGTTGCAAAGCTAATCACACTACATAAAATCTGAAATTAGTCTCCCTTGTATTTGTTAAAAAGAGCCAGGATAGCTCAGTATAGTGACTTGCTACGGGCTGGACAACTGGGGTTCTATCCTCGATGGGGGCAAAGGATTTTTCCTCTACCCTCTGTATCCAGACCAGCTCAGGGGCCCACCCAGCCTCCTATCCAATGGGTACCAGGGCCCTTTCCCAGGGGTAAAGCATGGTTGGGGCATGATGCTGACCACTCACCTCCATCTAGTGCTGAGGTCAAGAATGAGTAGGAGCTATACCATCTCTCCCCCCAAGTGCCTACATGGCGTACAGGAGGACAGCTTTATTTTACTTTTTAACTTGTTAAAAGTATTCACTATATTGAAATATGTTTTAAATAGGCATTGTAATTCTTAATGAGGTTAATATTTTTGTGTTGTTTATCATTTCGTAAAACCTTGAGCCACACTAGATAAATTTTATGAAGTTTATGAGCCAAAATGAAATTGCTTGACAGCTTTCAGTATGGTCTTCCCAAATGAGTAGTAGTGGTAATACATATCATAAGTGAAGATAAAGTTACCCCTGTGTCTAAGCACCACAATATTAAGACCTATAGGGGAATGGATGTTGACTTGTAGGATTTGAGGTTTTCATAGTGGTGCGTCTGAAAATGGTTGTCTTCTGGGTTGTTTCGCCATGTAGTCTGGTGGTAGAAGTTTACTGATGTTTCAGAGGTCTTTGCTGCCTCCATCATCAAGGCAATAAGTGATGATGGAGGCAGCAAGGACCTCTGAAACATTGGTAAACTTCTACAAGACTACGTGGTGCAACAACCCAGAAGACTAGATGCAAATGAGTGGTTGGTCACCTTCATAATCTGGTTGCTTTTTATCCCCAGAACTGATTCATATGAAGCCAGTTCAAGCTTAGTGGCAAATAAATGGCCCCTTCCTTGGCTGGGCATTAAAACCCATTTGTCTATATCACAGCCAGTTATTTTTGCTGAGTGAACTATTCTGGGTTTCTCTACAGTATACAATCATAAATTGTTTGCAAGGCTAATAGACTGCTGAGGTATTATAATGCATAGAGGCATTCTAATTAAATATGCTTGTTTCAGAAAATATTTAGAATTAAATTTATATCCTTTACTTATTACAGATGAGTCATTCTGAATGATTTTACAATTCAATTTGAGCTTTAAATAAAATAGTCAGTCAATGAAAATATGTTCTTGCCAGAATGTGTTACATCAATGTTTTATAATGTAACTTTATGCTTAGTGCTTACCAGTCTTTTGCACTGTTCACTGTGCAAGCTGCCATAGAATTCATTTGTTAAATCATCTAACACTTTGTGTAAATTGTGTACTATAGTTTCTGTACGTATAATAAATTAACATCAGTACCAGTGAAATATGTAAATAGTGTATTTTTAAAATATGTGCTCCAAATTACATTACACCTTTTGTACATTCATTCGTGTTTACCTACAATGAACAGTGCCTCAGAAGTTAGGCAAAAGAGCCAACATATGTCTGGACATGATGAAATGCTTTACTTTGATTACAATACTGTAATTGTATCCGGGGTGTTCACACATTCTTGCTGACAACATGTTACTCTGCCCTGTTTTCAGGAGTCCTGTGTGAACCTGTTCTACAAACTGTCAGGTGTAAATCAAGGTGCAGTTTGGCTGAAACTACTCTGTATGTGGAGTCCCATCCAGCAATTAAATCTACCTGCTGATGGTTTGCAGACAGTCAAGGTAATCATGATAATGATTATATGAGAGTAAAGGTAAAGATGAAGTTGCCCAAGCCTAAACACCAATCCATGAAGACCTGTCAGTATTCGATTCCCATGTCAACAGAACATATTCTCAATTTTTAATGAATGCTCAATAAGTTGTTGATAGACCCAATAATCAATTGTATGTAAAAAGCATGAGTTTTGATGTTGTTAAATAAATGGATTAAAGTTCACTGATGAAGTTATTCTGAGAAGCTGGAAAGATTTTTACTAGTTAATGAAAACTGAGATAAAATGGAAATTAAGAATATCCAAAAATTAGAAATTTGTTTTGTTTTCTGAAAAGAGGTAGCATGCTGCCTCCATCTCTTACATCATGGCATAGGCATCATCATTATTTCTTGAACGTGGGAAACTGGCCTGTTCTGTGTAATAAATAGTATTGAATGCTATAAACATTCTGGACTGGATGCATGTTTGGGAAGTCTATATATCCACTTGTCAGCATATACGAATACAAATCAGTAAAATTTGGTACAGTAGTTGTCAGGTAGATTTAATTTGGGTTCATTTACTCTACTATAGTCCCTACTTTATATATGGTGCTCAAATCAAAATTTTCTTTTTAAAAAACAAGTTTATCTTACCAAAAAGATTGGTGTATGACAAACAGAAATCTCATTAAATTCTGTAACTTTTATTTGATTAGTTTTGCCATAGTTGCATCTGCAGTAGATGAACAAGACCAATGAAATATATAATTGGAAAGTATGCGGAGAACACCTTATTGCTCTTTATTTTACAAAGAATCTTCCTACAGATTTTTTGTATACCAAGTAGTTGGAACCATGGCACACCCAGTCAGTACATAGTCACATGCTCTTTATTGTTCTAGGTCACAGAAAGAAACGTCGATCATCAGGAATTCAAGAAAAATGTTGAAGAAATTCTGCACTTTCTGGATATTAGATCTTAGAGTGATAGTTATTTTTACATAGACTGTTCAGTAGAAACAGCTTCAATGAATATTCAGAAAGAGCTCATGGAGTAATGTCTGTTTTTTCATTGCAACCAAGTGCAAGTATCTTCATATATACTGTCACCATATTTTAAGTTCTTAAACATAATTTGTTGTGATGCAGTTGCTAATAAATTTCAGAATGTGTGTACTTATCATTCTCTCATTCAGTGTTACATAATCTGAGCTACTGAAAGCATTGTTAAATAAACAGTAAATAAAATAACAAATAAGAAAGGGTGATAGCTATCCATATTTAATATGTCTTTTTAGAACTTATCAAATTTTATATTGAGATATCACTGTACACTGAGAAGTGCCATTTAAGAAGTCCATAAATAATTGTGTGATGGAACACATTAATTCACTTAATAAATGCTTCTGCTGGTATTTACCCACCCCCCCCACACACACACTCAGTTCACTGATGGCATGCATGGCTAGCTGAATATCCCACTTGGCTTCATTGTTTCTTAGTTACGGGCGTTTTGGTAGTGCATTACACCGACCCTCCTGCGCTTTCGGAATGGCGTGTGCATCAAATTTTGCCAAAGACTCGCCAAAACGGCTACGGAAACCTATGAAATGCTAAAGCAAGCATTTGGGGAGTCCGCAATGGGTCGTGCACCAACTTTTGTGTGGCATTCACGTTTTAAAAATGGCCGAACCTCTGTCGATGATGACGAGCGTTCTGGACGACCATCTTCGAGCACAACGCCCGAAAATGTTACGAAGATCGACGTCGTACCATCAACGACTTGTGCGACCTTGTTGGGATAGGCTATGGGACCTGTCAGCTGATTCTAAAGGAATAACTCCACATGCGACGCATCATGACAACGCACCAGCGCACACCGCCTTCAAAGTTCGGCAGTTTTTGGCCTCAGACACCATGGCCGTCATCCCACACCATCCTTATTCGTCGTGTGACTTCTTCCTCTTCCCAAAGATGAAAATTCAGCTAAAGAGAAGGAGATTTTAGACGATAGAAGAGATTCAGGCAGAATCGCAGATGGTGCTTGACAGGCTGACAAAGAAAGATTTCCAGGGATGCTTCCAGGCTTGGCAGCGGCGCTGGGATCGTTGTGTTCACTCCCAGGGGAACTACTTCGAGGGTGATGGATGAATTTAATACCTGAGATAAGTGTACGGGTTTTTATAGGGGCAGTCTAGAAACTTTCCGATCGCACCTCGTATTCCTGTCCAGTGCATATTCATCCCAGACTGGGCAGAAAAACTTTCCACCATCTGCTCTTTTAGACTGTCATCAATAAATGCAGCTAGCATTTTCATTGCCACCTTACTGTGGTCATCTGTTGCATTTGTCACAAAGAGTACCTCATTCATTATGCAATGACCTTTACCATAAAGCACAATGACCAGCTCTGTGTTGAATGACCTAAGAAGTTGGTTTCTGTGGGTCCTGGTTCCCAAAATAAGCGATACAATAACATCGTGATCAACTAAGGTGTGGAAACTTTGAGCTTAACGACAAATGAATGACAAAGATGCTGTGTTTTTGCCAGCGTGGAAGACAGGAAATAATATCCATTTTTTCTCCACACAATACCTTTTATCTTCTGCTGTCATCTTTCACACACACAAGATTCTGGCTGTCCGTAATGTATTTCAGAAGTGGTAGTGGTATTCTGATCCAGTGGATATGTTGATGTAAGAAAAAACATGGAATTATCAAGGTAAACACTGGCCAATTGTTTCCTGTTATTCTGTTCATAGAGTCGGTAGTGCTCCTCCAGTAAGCGACAGACAAAACTTAATCCTTCTTCTGAATATGACTTGTTGTTGTTCTTAGTTATCACATCAGGCAGGATGAGTGGAGATGGATCAAATCTGTCCAGCTTCAAAAATTTTTGGAACCTCTTCCTCAAATTAGAATCTTGATATTTGCATCCAGCACGTTCTTCTAGATGAAGGCCCTCTAAACAGTCCAAGTGATGCATGTCTGGCATCCTGTTTATTTTGATGTGAAGGGCTTTGAGGTTAGGAAGTTTAATTGAAAGTACACTGAGGTTGTCAAGTGAGTACAGTTTGTTGTCAGACAAATCAAGTGCTTCCAAATCAAGAGCATTCTCCACAGTGATATCCAACACTGCCAACATGATATTGGGTCTGAGCAATGCTACAGCATAATTGTCAGTGAGATATGGATCTGTGTGGAACCAAGACAAATTATGGGCTTTTATGCTAACATCATAACACTTAGTTATTATAGCCTTTATTTTCTCCTATGCAGTTGAATCTGTCACCACATGTGGTAATCTGGGTTTCAGTTTTACCATCAGTTTAAATCCTTCTTTAATTGTGGTATGTGTTTTGTCAACATTGGCCAATTTTTCTGCAACAGTATACTCATCAACAAAAAATGAAGAATTTGTTCCTTGAACTTAGTAACTGATTGAAATTAATACTGTTGGTGCAACACTGGCCATCAATGTCTTCAAGATACAGTCTTCACTATATCTGCCATCATGAGGACTTGTTACCTCAAACCACATTGCTGTTACCTAGACAATTCTAATGGCTGACTTGTGATGGTACAGGGGGGATGCCACGATCTTGTCTCCTTCTGTCACCTGAACCCATGCTTCCATATCTACTGCCTCTACCACCAGAACTTCCTGACTACTGAGTCTCCGAACATATGGGATAAGTCGCCCAGAATGTCTTCTACTTGAGCCTGGTGTGCTGACATCAACATCTTCGTTACCAATTAAGACATGGAGAACCAGATCCAAGTCTCAATTTGTAGATTTCCCATTGCAGTTACTTATAGAACCAAAAGATGTTCTTTGCACAAGCTCATCTTATCCAGAAACACAGTAGTGTTTTGCTTTTAACCCTGCCAATCCTTCAGTTCCATCACACCCTGAACTCAGATTTTTCTAGGTTCTAGACAACATGATTTTCATAGATAATATATACAAGATGTAATTCTGAAGTCTGGCACAAATGTAAGGACATGTTCTGCACCCACAAAGCAATGAGAAATGTTCATATTTCCACTTTCTAAATTTTGTTTTATTAGTGGTGCCCAATGACAATGGTAGGAAGACTGATGCTAAACATTGCTTATACAGTATAGGTGTGTCAATGTTGAAATTCATATCAGTTTATTCATTCAAATGAATGGAATTCATACACCTATATTATCGGTGTACAAATAAAAGCAGCATGGAATCCACATGCCTCCACAAGCAAAATTTTCTGCTACAACTTCCAAACAGGCATTTTGAACACCTCCTATGAAACTTGTGCTCTGAACATGGGGAAGCAATGAAAGAATAACACTGTACTGAAAATTCCAGAAGAAGAAGAAAGAAAACAGGGCCATAATTTGGAAGGAATATTTTTCTGGACTATTCATATAATTCACTCTTACATTTGTGCCAGACCTCATAAGTTGCACTCTGTATGGTTGTAAATGTGTTACAAGGCTGTCCGTAAGTAAACTGTGACCTCACTTTCATTACCTTCTTATAGAAGAAATATAAATAAAATACAAAATGTGAGAAAACAAATTACAAATTTTCTTCAAATAAGTGGTGCCAATGGATGCAAGACTACAAGCTCTATTGTTAATTACGATTGCATGATACTAGAACTCAAGACACTTGTTAATTACTGTAACTAAGCAAATCTCAAGATAACACGATATCAAGACTAGGAATACTGGAGTTCACAGGACGTTTGAAACCGCAAAAAGGCATGCAATTTTGGCACAGCAAGGTTAGGTTTGGTCAGGTTATGCTTAGGTGTTCAGGTTTTTGATTTAGGCTTAGACTGATGGTTGGGTTCTCAAACCGAATTTAACCAACTCCTGTGCTCTCTGATTTCCAATTTTTGGTAGCACTTTTACATTTGTTAAGGCCATTCTAAGTTGGAATATTTACAACTTTAAATGGTTCCGAAACTGGTTCACAGGGTTTTCCGCGCCCCATTTCTTAATTGCTTCATCATTTATAGCATATAAAAACCTATACGCGGTTATTTTTGATGTGTTCCGTAAATGCGTAATCTGTCACGTCTTAGAATGAGGATACACCCAGACAAAATACTCCGAGAATATTTGACGGCTGTGCCGCTGGGACTAAGAGAGGCGGCAACCAACGCAGTAAAAACGCATATCGGATAGGTTGTGCTGTGCCGCCACATATCCTCACTGTACTATATAGCAAAAAGTTCATTTAACAATGTATTCATATGCTGCACTGTAAGAGTTTCATAATAAAACAATTTATTGTATAAAATCTTATCAATGTACGTAAATTAAGACTATCAAAATGACCGTGGCATGCAGGTTGTAAATTCTTATGAGTAGTCTACTTGCGTTTTAAATGTGGATGTCAATGCTGTCATCTGGAAGTTCACACTACACGAAGAAAAGAGCACGTTTAAGACACACACAAACTTCAAACTTCTTTTTGCACTATCACAACACTTCAGAACCCCTTAAAATATTCACTGCTATTGGCATATATTTCCCACGATGCTATGCACTTCAAACGCGCCATACACTTGTCGATTAGCTTTAGTTCAGACTTACTATAACATATTTCCAGGCGTAAAAAGTACGAATCTTCTTTTTCCTGGTGCTACAGCCGGATTAGTTCTTTGATGTTTGTCTAAATCCTGATCCAAGCAAGTGATGAACTCCTGAGCAATGCAGATGAGCTAAAGACCTCTTCCTTCACAGAACTCCAGAAAATGCGGACAGACATATATGCTATGAGAGATATTTTAAACGGTAAATACATTATCCGAGACTTAAAGATCCACGCGGCCATCAGAATCAGCGTGTATGATGTTATTACCAGTGACAGCGAGGCTCCTAAGACAAAATACATGTAAAGTATTTTAAGTGATAATTTTAACGCTTTGAAATCTGATTTACCCGATTCTTGCGAACTGAGAAGTAAGTCACTGTTGATGGAAATAAATACAGAACAGCACATAATCACTCTACCGTCAAAAACAGCATTTTATGAAAAACATTAAAATATTATCATTTATTAACCACAGGCTTTTATCCAAAATTCAAGTTCTTCATTGTTGTTGGTCTAGATAAAAGTACATGTACATGGTGAACTATGGCAATAATACAAGGAGAAAAGGCAATTCTGATATACAGGTGAGGCATGCCCATCCATTTCGCCACCACTAAAATTAGGTAATGATTTTACACCCCCCCCCCAAGTCACCTCCTTCTTAAGCAGTTCTTCAATAGACATTAAATTTAAAATACCTGACTTACAACAATCATGCTATCGAGAATTATAAAGGAAACCCTTCCCTCACCAGTGAAAGCTCTGCTTACACGATAGTCTGCATCAAAGTAATTTTGCCATCTCCCCTGAAATTTGCTGCCCTAGCCAATAGCCTACTTAGCCGATGCGTAAATACGCCCCTGTAAAGAACCCATTTTGTACCAGTTCCTTATCCGGAATTTGTTTAAAAAAATAACAAAACATAACAAAAACTTTATTCATCAACAGGAAACGTTTCATTACGTGTGCACATAAATGACAGAAATATATAAAAGACCATTACCAGTATTTATGTGATTAATAGTGAGAAAGAAATGACAGTCTTGCACAAAAGAACAAAAAATACAGTACTACATATGGCTTATACAATATTTAAAAATAAAGTCTTCTAACAGTGCCACCCACCAAAATAAAATAATTTACATTTGTTGTCTCACACTGGATTGTTGTGTAGTTATGTCTCTTCGATACAAAAAGTTTTACAAATTGTTTTAATAACATTTTTCCATTTAGGTGTTCTTATTGATTTTGCACAAGCAAAGATCACCTCATGGGCCTGTCCATCATGTTTTACCTACTGGGGCAAGCAAACTGCATTACTGGACCATTATTGCACAATGGTAAGAGACCATTGTTGAGCAACAATGTCTTTAGATTTAATTACATTACGAATAATTGAAGCAGCAAAAATGATCTTAGGTTATATTCGTGCAAGAATTACCTAAGGTGCAACAGTGCAATGTTTCAAAGGAATGCATTGCCTCCATCTCCAGGGTGGTAACCACATGTAAGACCACAATGTCACAAACCATTAAACCACAATCAAGTCGCCTAATGAACACCAAAAGAACAATTACAGTCTTTCTGTGTAATGCTGGTTTTGTACAGCAAACCAATGGAGAAGTTCTTAGAAGCAAATAACAACAAATTGCTTTGAATGAAATTAAAATATTCGTAAAAAGTTTAACTGTAATTGAAACAGCTGAAGTGAAAGGCACTTCAAAAGCATAAGACTGTGTGGTATAGATAATGTCTATATAATAAATTGTATCTGACATTATATATTATATTACTGTCTTCACATATGAGTAAATCAGACTGAGGTTGCCATACATATTATTTTATGAATAAGCCACACTGTTTACAGACGTCACAGAGGCAGATTTCATTCATAGCAAACTACTTCAATCACATAACAGGAAACTGTGGTTTCAATATCTGAACATTTTTAAAGTGATAGTTGAACTGAACATCAGAATGCTAACCTCTTCTTTGTTTCTTGAAATTCCAGTTTCCACTTAGATTTCTCAACATTTTATATTAACTGTTTTACACCACAAAACAAAATTTTTATTTCACTGAAAACCACAGGTGAAATGCAGTTTAATTACCTATAATATGATCATGGGAGGAATACATTTTATTTTAATACTGTAATGGTATCTATTTTAACCTTCCAAAGCACAGCGGTAACTGCATGTTCTACTTGCTTCAACAAACAGTAACTCTATATTTTGTATTTATTTGTTTTGTATAATTTTCAGTATAAAAAGGTATTAAATTTTTAAAGTGTTAACCAATTAATCTCTGTAATGGTGAAGTGTAGTGTTTTCTTTAAGGTACAGACTGAATTATTAAATATTTATACAAGCTTTGGCTTCAAATGGACAAGAAAGAAAGAAAAACTGTCAACAATTTTTTTGTTAAGTTTTCTTTACAGTAAAGACTGAATATTTAAATATTATTTTTATGACCCTTTGAAGCTGAAGCTCGTCTAAATATCATCATCATCCATTGCTGTTTCCAGCCTGGGGCCAGATCTGCTTGGTAAAGCCCCTCCATCTCTTCCTGTCCCTCCACCAACTGCCACTGGGCACCTCTCTCCATCACTCCCCATTTTATCTACTCCTCCCACCTTCTTCGTGGTCTTCCCCTTGGTCTTGTGCCAGTCACTCTCATATCCAACATTTGTTGTGCTGTCCGCCCTTCTCCCATTCGCTTCACGTGTCCATACCACTTCATTCTTGCTTCGTCAGTCCATAGCTCAAAGAAAACACCACTTCACCATTACAAAGATCAACTGGTATATGTTGTTCAAGGAAATAATTGCCATTTATTCTAAGAATCATACAAAATCATAAATACTAAATGTAGAGTTACCAACTGTTGAAGCAGGTGGTACATATGTCATAGTTACCACTATGCTTTAAAGCAGTGGTATTCAACCTGGGGTACGCAAAGACATCTTAGGGGGTACGTGAAATTTAAAAAATATATTATTATATGATAAACACTGAATAATCAGTAATGTAATTTATTTAATTTATTTTAAATGTAGGTTATATACTATGAATAACTTGAATTATACACCTTTGGGGGTACAAAGTTCATGAGAAATTATATCTGGGGGTACGCGAACAAAAAAGATTGAATGCCACTGCTTTAAAGAGTTAATTAAATTAAGTGCTGTGCTATGCCACGAAGCTGTATACAATAGTGGAGGTACAGCTCCTTACATTCTTGGTCCTAGATGGAGTGAGTGGTCAGCTTTATGCTTCAACCACTTTACCCACTGGAAAGGAAGCTAAGCGAGTGTCCCAACAAGAAAAATGTGTGTTCGTGCCAGGAATAGAACCCACAGCCAGTTATTATACTGACTACTAGATAGTAGTTATTTTGCCTCCTATTTTTTTTATGTGATGTGTCTGCTGTAAAGTTTGCTATAACACAATACTAAGAATCTTTCATATTCCTAAGCATAAAACATAGTTCACATATTGTGAAGTTATAACTGATCACAGAAGAAGACCATGTTTAACGTTTCTGATTCAAATAATAATAAATGGGTCAATTTTTAAAGGGTAATGTTTCCTAAATAATAAAAAAATGGATGTGACATTTCTTCTCATCTTTTGTGACAGAAATGAATACTAAAAATGCTAATGTAAACTGCATGCCCGTGTAGTACAAAATTGAAATGTCAAGCGACTATGATGCCATGAGTATATAACATATAGATCTACACAGTAGTGTATTCAAGTTCTGAAAAAGAACCACTACAGACAAGTTAAAGTAGACACCCGATTATTTAGGTTGGTTCGGAAAATATATTTTCCCGGAACGTCAAAATCCTGGATAATCGGCAAAAATGAAAAGCAACCAAATGTAACAGATATTTAAGTTTATTTACAGACATGCACTACTTAAATTATTTAAGATTTACTAATAACAGAAAAGATTTTATAAAAAATTTAATACAGCACATACCAACTACTTTTTACAAAAAGGATTCCATTGGATAGTAATCATGTTCTATTGTTGTAAACTTCAGGTTTTAGCAACAACTGATTCATGCTAATATGTTACATAATGTCATTGTTATATTTATCCCTTTATCTTAAATTTTATAACTTTCAGAACATATTTTCTAAATATTTTTTAATTTCTGCTTAGACCAGATAGACCCCAGTCAATCCCTCCCCCTTCCGATAATCGGGAGCCTACTGTTTTTGAAAAAATTTGTCACCACTTTCTGGGACACATTTTTTAAGTGAAGACCGACGCCTTTTCTAAAAAGTCGCACTTCAAACTGTAATGCAATATATGAATAAGTCATAGTTTCTTGGATACACAGTGGACCATAATTTCCAAAAGTCACAAACAAGCTTCCTACTCATGCAAATACAAACAATTTGCAACACTGCAACAG
>NW_019060543.1:24396-34667 GCF_000696155.1 Zootermopsis nevadensis | reverse complement strand
AAATCTACAATTTGAGTGCACATTTGTTCAAGAGCCACACAACACTGCTAGAAGGTCCATCACACATTTCAGAAAACATCAGCTCAGTAGCACCTTAAAATAGGCCACAACTACATCAGAAAAGGCTCATAATTCATGTCTATCTCTCCACTTGTACTCACACTACAGCCTTAAAACAGACACCCTTTCCATAAATCGGAATATATCCATAGCTGTGTACGGAACAGTCTTCGTTAGTTTTGTATGTTATTAAATTCTAATTAGTTGTACCTGAAGACATCAGATCACTGGGTTCATTTTATGAGATCTGTTGTGTGAACAAGATGAGGTGACCTGTTATCACAATAGTAAAATTTTGTCTTTCTGAACATTGTTCCAAGTACTTAAAGCAGTTTCCCAAACAATGTTACCAGATTCCATTAAGACAAGAAACAGCCACACTAAACACAATATTCTGCTTTAACATACTTTTGTCCACTTGCATTTCACATACATTTTTCTGTGGGCATGTTTTATAAAAACACTGTCTGATGTAATATATGTTGTAAATTGCTGGAATAGTACAATATTAAATATTTCCATCTCGGTTGCTTACAATAGCTACAACTTGTCCACTGAGGTTAACAATAGGACACTTATGACAGCATAAAAAATGAAGATGACAAATGACCATTGGGGCAAAGGTTTTACATGGAGAGACTAAGTCAGGAAATATATTAGATAAAGGGCAAACACAGTTACAAAATAAGTACTCATAAGGAAAGAGAAGGCTGCCATCAGATGACCTACTCAGGTGCGTCACCGCACGGAATGAGCTATCACAACTCATTTTATGACAAAAATTATAACGAAAATATTTTCCTTTCAGCAAATTTTAAAATAAGAGAATGAAACTTTCAGCTAAAAGTCTTTTAATATAAAAAGAAACGAATTCTGTCTGCCTGTCCGTTTGGGTGAGATGGGCAGGGCATGTAACCCATATGGGAGAGAAGAGGAATGCATACAGGATTTTGGTGAGTGGCTGAGTGACTACTGGCTTCTCACGAAGGACTTATCTTACAATCGAAGTGGTCTCTGGGCAATGACATTGGACTGTCTGGGTTCTAGGTTTTATCTCATGTCACATCCGTGTGAAAATTTATACACAAAGACTGAAGTCTCAACTTCTGGGAAAAGCCACAACTCTGGGAAAATGAAGTATTCCAGGTCGACAATAAATCAGAGCCTACATTATATTGTAGGTAACCTGTACTAACCATTTTCTTTTAAATCAGCCTATCACTCGGGGGTAACACAATCAACCACATGGGTGCTCAAACCTTAGAGATGGATTCTAGACTTTACTATGACTGGTAAAGGCCAATAAAATCATCATAGACCATTCACATGGGCATTACATACCTATCAACCAACTAAGAAGATGTCACTAATATTTTCCTCTTTATGAAAAGATCCCTTGGCACCTTTCATGTATCCCCCATGGGACATCTTAATGTTATGGGTTTGTACACATATTCTTTTTAAATTAGACTACTTATCATAACCTAAGACAACTAATATCTTAAAATTATTAACATGAAGTCCCACACTTTCTGTTTTGTTAGTTTATAAAGAAACCAACTGTATTTATCTAGGACTAGCACACAATCTATAACTACCAATCGATACTTCAACACATTTCATAACCACCTCAGCTCATCTCATAACAACGCAAAAATATATTAACATTATCACTGCCAGTGAACCAAGTGAGTTGATGGGATAGATTATGTTTCGCCTGCGATGGTCTGATCCGCCTCTACTCATTGGAATTCAGTGTATGTCTACAGATGGCATTACCATGCAAAATATATTTTCAAAACAGAAAACCTGAAAATTTTGAGCACAGATGCCTCTTTTGTTATTCAAGTTTTACAAAACAATCTGATAATTCTTGCATAGTCAGTAGCATTAGACTTGGCAGTGAGAGTCAACCAATCATGCACCATCAAATCAAATGACTTTTGAAAACATTTTTATCTTTTATTAATTTTTAACATAACAGTGTTCTGAACTTCTAAAAATTGTGGTTCTGATTCTCTGTATTCTTTCAAGGACATGGTACTTAAATAAATATATAACATTTCAACAAAAAATGTTTAAAAACTGCTGTGTGTGAAAACTTGGTATTAATATTGCTACACCAAAATTCCACTTTTCACCACACCAATATAAATATAATGAAACCTGCTTTATGCCATGCAACAGGTAACAGGTTTCTGTGGACAATTTAAAGGCTGTTACAGTTAATATTTCTTCCATATAAACATGCAGCCAAAAATGTGCCTAACCCATTCACTGTTGGCCTATGAGCTGAAGCATTTAATGCCATGATCTGAGAAAATGGGGGTGAGGGGGTGGGCAGGGGAGAGAAAAAAGAGAGAGACAGACACAAAGTCTTTCACTGTAATTTTGGTCCCTTCAGCACATTCAACTATAACAGTTCAATATAGGTATATATATATATGTAAATAAGAATTTTCATTCCAAGTGGTTACTGCAAGAAGCCTTCTTAGCTAAAGGAACAGCTTCCGCATTATTCTCAAAACATTCTAAAAGTAGTTGTAACTGACTGATGAAGATGGCAGAAGCTTCCAGCATGCCGTGTACTGCCAAGGCATGATTCAGTAACAAAGTCTGTAACCTCTCAACACACAGTTCGCACATTGCCGAATAATACAAAGACACGACTATATTGCTTGTTTACAGTGAACTTTAAAGAAGAGCACTAAATTTAAAAAAAGAAGATGAAATTTTGAGGGACCAATTAGGCTAAAAATTTTAAGTAAATGTCATTTAATTCTAAATTCTTCATGAATGACCTTAAAAATTTGTCACTCCATCATATTTTTGTGCTTAAAGCAGGTTCCATTGTATTAACATGCTAAAATGTAAGTATAATCATTTCCATGCCTGTTTCAGTGCTTTTCTTGATGCCAGTTTCTTAGTTATGTATGATGTCACTGTAAGGCCCAGAAGTACAGCAGTTATTAGAATGTGATCAAAATCTTCTTTAAGTAAATCAAATGTCTTCGATGGAGCAACTCTGGTATAGAACAGATCTGTAAAAAGAACACAAAAGTTCCCACAATTTTCAAATTCTCATTAATGAATGTAAACCTGGAATTAAAAGTGAACCTTTAAGGGGCATAGCATGTGTCCTCCTCACACATCTTGTACTGGAACACTCCTGTTATGTGATTATATTCAACAAATGCACAGTTACACAATTACACAACAACACATTCATTTCCATCTACACTAGTGTTCCGCAAACTTCTCCACCCACGGCACACCCTAATTTTCAGACACCACTAAATTTCACCTAATGAAAAGGAAGTACAAAACTATAGATAGCCATAAATATGTATATACATATAAATCCTTGCCCTATAACAATGAAAGTACGTGAAAACAAAACATAATACATGTTAAACAAAATTATCAGTAATGAACCAGTATGCATTGAACCTTTTAAATAAGCTGCAATTACCATACCTAATCCATATACAAACACAAGGCACGTAGACTCCAGTCCACTGGGAGAAGTATGAATCCCTCTCACCCTTTGAACTGTCTGATTGTAATTGATAATAGCATCAGAAGGTATGGGTAGTTCCGGCATGTAAGGAATTACACCTTCCTCTCGCATCTCAGGCGTGACTGTGACTGGTCGACGAGGGTCTACAAACACCCATGGCACCTCCAATATCCCACCATTTGCCAGTGCAACTGAAACAGTTTGAACAAGAAACAAAAATAAAACAGAATTATTATTTTTTCTGTTTCCTAACTACATTTCATTGATCCAAATATACATACAATTAATAATAATGCAATAATTACAATAAATATGAAATACTATAAAAATAATAAAGAGGAACTTCACGGTTTCAATCTGGCTCCCCGGTGTTGAGAACGGAAGCTGACACACACCCAGACAGGTATTTACGTTCTCAAAAATAATTTAAATTATTTGAAATTATAACTGTGAAGCAGTGTTTATCAAGGTAAACTAAAGATTATTGAGTTAACATTTCTATCACTGCCAGATGTCACCAATGCAGATCATCTATGAATGTCATTAAAAGTGTCACACAAAATTAATCAAGTGTTCTTGCTTTGAAGATGGAAGTGTTAATTGCAGGAAGAAATATTTGTATTGTAAGGCCCACAGATCTGTATTTTATGGCGTCTAAATGGATAAAGAAAACAAATACACTGAAACACCAAATGCAAGATTATGTTTGTGACTCTCTGAACATCCCTTAGGAAAATTTTAACAGAAGGCATTAACAATCCCACTAATTATAACTGATCATGACATGAATAAAAAGGGTATGTTACTCTCAACATAAACAAACTCATTTAATACATATATTTATTTTCCAGTCTATACACAAAACTTGTTTTAAAATAATGTTGTTTAAAATTTTATAACATTTACAATATAAATTGCATTATGTTATATTTTATATTTTATGGCGCTTTCTGTGTCATATAATATTACATCTTTCCATCGAAACATGTCGTCAAAAATCAAAAGCGCTGGAAAGATGTAATATTATACGACACAGAAAGCGCCATAAAATATAAAATATAACATAATGCAATTTATATTGTAAATGTTATAAAATTTTAAACAACATTATTTTAAAACAAGTTTTGTGTATAGACTGGAAAATAAATATATGTATTGATATAACACAAACATGACGCAATTAAGATATAAACTCATTTAACCCTAGAAATGGGAAGATAAATTTCTGTAGTAGTTAAGCTGTAATAATGGCAGGCCATACAAATAATGGGATCAGTTCTGGTTTTATATTTGCTGTCAGGGAAAATTTAAGGATCACATATTTTATTTTTTATTAAATATAAGTCTAACAATATAGTAACTCCTTTAAAAATATAACTCAATATACACAACTAATAAACACACTTTTAGAATACTCTTAATGAGTTATGCAATAACCTGCTGCAACCTACAGGGTTATGGTATGCGGACCAATGTACTATTCACTTACCCAGTATATGTTTGCTAGTGATACCCTTTTCAGTAATAGTTTCTTTCGTTGATTCAATCATGCCTGGAAGAATATATGCCTGCCGATCAACAAGTGGCTGCAAAGGTGTTTCTACTGAGGAAAAGGCTGAAAATTTGTAACAATGAAAATTAAATTTGAAAACAGTGATACATGGGCAAGAGGTAAGTGGGTATCAACAAATCAGTGTAAGAGGAATAACAGCACTTCCACCTTGCATACATACACCAATATACAACAATAATTTTACCAGCTATTTTGTATGTTTACAAAGTGTGGTCTCTTACTTCAAAGTAAATATAAAGAATGTCCCAAAATGATGTATACACACATTCAATGAATGAAATAATTGCAAAGTGGTCACTCTGAAGGACAAAAAGAAACTGGAAGGAAAATAATGTTGCTATGAATTGAACCTGTTAGTGAGGATATAAACTGGATGTCCATGTGGAACTGTGGCTGCTAATGGGCCTACTGTCCATCCCTCAGATATTACATGAATAAATGTGGAGCAGCAGTAGAATGATATTAATAGGGCAAAACTGAAGGACTCTGAGAAAAATCCATCCCAGTGGCACTCTGTTAACTATAAAATAAATCCCACATGGACCAACTTGGGAGCAAAACTAGGCCTTCATGGTTTGAAGATAGGGACTAAACACTGGGCTATGGCAAAAATCCTTACCAGAGAATTAGTAAAACTAAAGATATTACAGACATGAACTCACATTCACAGTGCAGCAGTTAGGAACTGGACTGACACAAGCACTAACACAACCAGTCACCCAAGACTTATCAAACAAACAAATAACAGTAGACAAAGTGAAGCCAAATGCCTTGCAGAGTTTTGAAGTAATGGTTCAACTACAGAAATGTGATGGCTCATTTCAGTATTGTTGGGTCATATCATACAATAAATGTTATTACTGTACCAGGTCTTTAGTGTGTAACTTCTCAAGACGGGGAGGAAGATTAGGCTACTTGTTTCTTTTAAGGTACTATACCAACATAAAGTTGTCTAACAGTCAGACATCTCTGGTGTTCAGCTATTTCCTGTTTTTTGTGCAAAGAATTCATAAAAGCTTCAGCACAGAACAGATACACAGTATGAACACAAATTAGATGCTATGTTCTAATGAAAACATCAACACGCAACATTATTATTAAAAAAGTATATGAAAATATGAAACACATGCTATTACATTTATTGACAGCAGAGGCGGAGTCAATCGTGAGGCCCTGGCCAGAACTGAATAGCAAAGCCCCTTAAGAAAAAAGTATACATAAGGCATTTTAGGCAATTTTAACCATTACAATTTTAACAATCTGAAAACTACCTCCCTACAACTGACTCACCCGATTCATGCAAGACTACCTTTTCTCAACTGTAAATCCTAATGCAGGTAACTGCCAATTACTCAGAAAAATTAACAGAAAGAGTGATATTGTGACCAAACAGTACATAGTTACCTACCATTAACAATAGCATTTTATGAACGGTATTTAAAAATTCTCATTTACTATCCATAGGCTTTTATAAAAAAACTTTATCAATTTGGTATTCATTGCTGTCAGTCCCAGATAAAAGAATATGCATAAGACAAACTGATTCAATAATATAAGGAGAAAAGACAATTCCAACACACACAAGTACAGTGTGAGGCACGAGGCCCCGGGGTGTCACTCACCCCCTTTGCCACCACTGTTTAGTGGAATTGTAAAAATGTGAAGAAATCTCATTCCATAGGGTCCAACATATGACAAGAAACCTTATGAGCCAATTGAAACATAATGTTTGATATTTTACCTGTGGTATTTCTCTGTACTTTGCCCTCGTACAACTCCAGCGTCACAATTTCAGTTCGTCGTGATTTTTCACTGAAGTAACTGTACAGGAGCCAATTCTCAGAGTGAACCGCGTGCACTGGCTCTCGGGCTCGTTTGTGGGAAATTGAAAATACCACTGATCCTGACACCACATCTATTAAGTAGATATTCAAGAACTCTGAAACATAATAAGCTGGATTAAAAGGACTCATGCATCAATCAGTATAAATAGTCCAACATCAAGAGATATGGAGAAAGAATGGAAGGAGTAAAGGAAGAAAATTTAAAAAAGCTGAAAGGAAGCAATGAAGGAAGAAAGAAGAAACCACACAAAATTATGTCTGTATATCATATTCTGTATTGATGACAAACACATATTTTAAGCTATTGAAAAAACACATGCTTCTGTCAGACACAGATGTCAAAACTAAATACACACATAAATTCTTCAAATCTCATATTGTATAAGATTTAAAATGTGGCATCTATTGGAGAGAAAATAGAAACTGAGTTTAAAGTTACAAGGAAGAAAATCAATTTTGTGTGTAATATGAGGTACAATGTTGTCAGATAATGCTTTGAGAAATTCCTGTGGCCAGTTTGCTTCAAGGCGGTGCACTAATTTTGTTCCAGTCTAGTGATCAATAGGCCTCTCCTCTATAAATATTGTGGCATAATTAGTGCTGTCAAAGGGTTAGTGGGAACACAGAATCAAGCAGACGTATTTATTGACAACTCCTAAGAGAGATAATCCCAAGTCAATCATGTTTCAGTGGTTGGAAGAAGCTGGTCCCAGCATGCAGACATAACTTTGTATTCAACATACACAAAATGTTATGAATGGTTGTAGGAGACCTAGAAGGTATTAGTTCAGATAATCCATGATTTTGTACTTGAGAAAAATTGAATATGAATGAAACTCAATTCCATCTCATCACTTAATAATCACTGTGAACCTAAAAGAAGTCATCAGGCAGTTCCTGAAATATTAGCTAAAACCCTCAATTAACTTTATGCCATTTGCACTTCTAGGTACCTGAACCACAATGTAATGAACACCTGTTAATTAAGCACATATTATGATTCAAATTTCACATAAGGTACCAAGGTTTTTAAACAAATAATGATAAAGGTTATTTTACAGTTTAGCATCACGCTGTGGAATAATTCAGAAACATGTACTATAGTATTTCCATCACAAACAAATTACTGTTTAACATTATTATTTTTTACACGGATAAATTAATACGGTGTCCCAAACAAGATGTATAAAGATTATAATATGGTGACTGCTTGTCAGTCAGTTGATCACTGCTGTCAATTGTGCCATAAAGGTAACAATGGTTAATTTGAACACCTAAACTAGATTCGCTAATTCATTAAGTGCCAATGCTATGCATGTAGTGGTTCAGTTTATTAAAATACCTTTATTTCATTCAATGAATGTAAGTGTGTATCTTTTTGGGATACCTGTAGTACTTAATTGACAATAACGTTAATTTATCATTATTTTAATTGTGTTAAATAACAAAGCATTTAGTTGTGTGATGATGGAAATATTACAGTATATTTCTATAACAGTAAACATGTTTACAATTTGGAACCATGAAGAACTTTTATCACAAAAACATCTCAGAATTTTAGAAGTGATAGCAACAGCTGGTAGACTGTTTGAAAATGCTACAGACATATCTTTTTCTGTCACAACAAACATAACATGACAACATAAGGACTCACGCCTGTGGACTGGATCGAATCCCTCAGTAAGGACCGCTACAAGGTTGGGGTTGATGTATTTGTATAGAACACTACGGTCGCCCAGTACTCTCCCCTGTGAATGGACCTTCTCAATGGAACTCTTACTGATGACAGCTGCAATGCGCTGGGAACCCTGAGTGAGTTTTATTTCCCAGACACGAGTTGCAATTAGTTTCTGAAACAGAAACTGATATTTTAGATACAGGTCACTCACAAAAAGAATGTATTTTATACATATTAGCATGTTGTAACACTACTTTTATGGACTTATTTATGAATTGTTTACATTAAGTATAAGTAAGACAGTATGTTCATATCTCTGGCTGCATTTGTTTCATCTACAAAGGTACTAATCAGATATCAATGGAATCTGGTGTTGTGGGATCTATGCTAAACTCAAGTGGATAAATGTTTTGTTCTCCACCACTTCACGATAACCCGAAAATACATGAAGGTGAAAGTTTATTTAATTTCTTAAAACTTGTAAAAAATTACTTTTATTTGATGTGGGCGTCTTTTGTAATGATTCAATTCTACTCTCTTGCTATTGAATATAAAATAAACTACCTATCGCAATGAGAAATTTTTTATATAAATTTGGCGGATGACATGTGGTTTAATAGTGTTTATTGCTTTCTGTAATTTTTTTAACATCAATCCCACAATCAACTCCATATTTTGAGGTTGCACTGGTTGACTGACATTGACTTCTCTGAATTGCTACATTATGGAAGGATATGCTTTTAAAACATATACTAAAACACTACAAATAATCTTTGGGTTCCATGAAAAGGTAAATTTCTTGACCATCTGAGAAACTATCAGCTTCTCAAGGATTCTTCTACAAGGAGTTCATCAAAAATATATAATTAAAAGTTAGAAACCTTAGCAAGATCTGTATTTGTGGCAACATGCCTATTCTTTGTACAACAAGCCATGGAGGTTTAAGAAGAACAGGGTGATTGTAATAAAATTGATCTTAGGAATATAGGTTGTCCCAAAAAGATGTACTCACATTATAATATAGAATATTATAACCTTGTGTGTACACATGTTTTGGGACACGCTGTACACTGAGGGCAGGTGAATAGACTGAATTGGTAGTAAAATTTGATTTTCAACATTGTTAAATCTACAGGTTCTATTAACAAGGAGTTTGTTTCAATCACTTTTTATGAAATGTGATTAAGTTTATTGTGAGTTTCATGCTAAGTATGGGTTAAAGGAGACAGACATAACCAAAATAAAAATAAGACAACAAATATTTTTAGTACAGCACTCTGCCCCTCCTCCTGGAAATAACAGTTCAGTAGTTTCAGAGCTAAAACATGTGTTCACACAGATACAACTTAACTGCTATGCTTCATTTTATGAATTTTATGGTATAAAAAGCCCACGTAAAGCAACAAGACTAACCTGCTTGGTGCTCAAAGCAAGGGAGTAGCCCACCAAAAGTCCAGTGTTTGGATCAGCCGTGAAGATGAATGTGGTAGCTGCAACTTTAACAGCTATGGACTGAGTGCTCTCTGGGTACACATGCAAGTTATCCTGATTATCAAGCAACAAGATTCCACGCAAGGAATCCGTGTTGCCTTCATG
>NW_019060543.1:12739-24385 GCF_000696155.1 Zootermopsis nevadensis | reverse complement strand
GATTGTTTTACTTTATATCCAAGCCTTATTAGTCCATCAGGCTCAGTAAGAGGCTGGCCTGTAATTGGGTTGAACACAAATAGCATACCTTCATCTGTCACCTGAAACACAATTAGAAAATCAGCTAAGTAACTATACACAACAATAAAAAGAAGGCAGCAGTTTGAGAACAAGGTGATGAAGATAATATTTGCACTCAAGAGTAATGAAGAACAATATATATGCAGTCCTTGCACAAAGTGCATAATCGTAAAGGCGCATCTGTATGTCTGTACATTTCATCACTGAACACATTTAAATGAAATATGGTATTGTCAGTAAATTTAATTTTGCCACACAGATTCATATGCAGATATCAATGTTTCAAAGAAAAACACTGTCTCAACTTTTAGCCCAGAAGATGGAGACAGTATGTTTCTCCGGAATGCTGGTATCTACATGGCATCACAACCCAGAATATCAACACCACATGTTGTCATGTATAACAAACTTCCTTTCAGAAAAGTACAAACAATGATGTAAAATTAATCAAGAAACATGTGGAGAAAGCAGGCACTATATATATATATATATATATAAAAGGGAGTATAGAAAGAATGGACAGATACAAGAAGAGAACTGAATGCTTATAAAATAACCAAACATGGTTCAAACACTGGTGTAAAATGGCAACATGAAGAGATGCATTACACATACTATTAATATGGATGATCCTGGATCTATTAAAAATATTCTTTAATAAGCTTGGAAGCTGTATGGAACCAAAATTGGGTTGCTGGATGGTGGGAGATGGACATGAGATAGCTGGCATTTACTAACTGAAGGAAGTAAGTAAGTATTACAGAGGAACATATAAAGAGGTACTGTAGAGAAGGCCAAGGCTATAAACAAGCTGTGATACAAGGGAGGAGAAAAGTAATTATGGAATGGCAATGATCACTCTGAACTTCATACCATACCTTATGCCTGAATAGCAAGGCACACTGTGCTGGACTTGGAAAGTGACGGGTAGTTCTCTGGATGAAGAATGGTATGTAATTCTTTTCCGTGGCCTGATCCACATATGGTTTAACATTCTCCAGACGCTGCTGCCAAATTACTTCCCCACTCAAGTTGTCTATTCCAAAAACCTATAACATACACAAAATTAAATATGTTTTAAATAACACAATTAGGCCCTACTCACAATATAGGAGCTGCGATAAAAGTCTAATGCTTTTTAACATGATTATGTTAGGCATTGCCCATTATCTTTATATAAGAAACTGCTCCTTTATTCTGATGATTGACTGTTATAATACCACAGGGTTCTTGATCTTATTTATTTTAACATTTTGCAGTGGACTGAATGACAAGAAATATGACAAAAACACTGGCCTGATGTTCTAGTAGTGATTTGTATACTAGATATGTATTACAGATGTCCCAAGTTCAACCCAGTACATTATTACAACAAATAAAAATATATGGGACAACAACATTAATCCTAAATACTTTTCACATTCAGTCATTTTATATAGCCCTTAAGTAAAGTCTAGTGAAGTAAGATCCAAAGATTGAAATGGTCAAGGAAAGGGTAAAAGATGCATCTCACTTTCATAAATCACACTTTTCAGATAAATTACCAATGAAGGAAATTAAAGGAACCTGATTTACCTTTCCAGCAGATGATGCTACAACTATCATCTTGTGTAGTCCAAACTCATCTCTAACAAGACCTGCTCTCTGGCCAGCTGAAGGTGGCTTCCCCAACCCAAAAATTGTTAATAATAAAGATCGTAGCTGCAGTATCTGACTTGCTAAACGGTGTATAAACATTCCCAAAAAACCAGCTGTAAAAAAACAGGAAAGTCTTGACATAGTAAACAATGTTTCCTACTGAATATTCATTTAAACACATTGTCCACATTTTGAAGTCTTCATAAAGGAACTAAGAATTTCAAATATTTTAGATACAAAAAAAGATCTGTACAAATATGACAAGCATTTGTGCTTGTCCAACCACCTTTACAACTGTATGTCAATAATTATTGAGACACTTTTCAGCCTCAGGGGTCATCAACATTGCTACCTATACAATATTTTCAACAAGCAAGAATAAATGGCACTTCATTAATGGTTTTTGTCAATAACATTCATAGACAAATTTGCATAAAATGCATCACAAAATAATATAAAATAAAAAACATGATTCTACCTAATCACCACACGCCCATGCCACAACAATATATTACACATTACACAAATACAAACATGTTGAGATTTAAATAGCTACTTTGAGGTGTTAAGCTGTACCACTTTCTACAGGTTTTAATAAAAGACAAACAGGTAACACCACATTGAGAAACATTTCTTCCACACACAAGAAGTTCACCAAGAACATCGAGCATGTTTACACTCTGAACAGCCATTATCAAGTGTGGTCAACAGCGATTTTCAGGAATACAGAAAATTCACTATCCTTTCACATATTCAATGATAAAGAATATTACGTATTTCATTATCCACACCAAAATATTATTTAAAACTCAGTGTGGCCATGGTAAAAGTTTCTTGTAAATGCAGCCATGAATTGGGATTGAAAAACATTTCCTTGATCTATACATGCATAATGCACGACAGGAATTTTTCTGTAAAATTTAACAAAAACAAAAAACAGTCTTATAATGGCACTAATCCTTAAATAACATTCACATTCCAACAAACATACCAGTTCATAAATTATTATGGAAATAGCAGGACTGGTGCTGAACAAAGGGAAACACTGTAAAAGAGAAGCCTTCAAGAACAGATGTTTAAAAGCATCTTGCACTGACTTCTGCATTGCCTTCACACTTTGCATCACTCTGATAGAAAGCAAATCACCTGCCTACAATAAATAAAATTTATATTCAGTATTTGGAATCTTCTCCACATAAGATGGAATGTAAAGAAGTAGGGTGCACAATATACAGCCTTTCCTACCTTAATGTCAACCTTTCCTGCATGTGACACATCCTGCTTTCACAAAGAAAATTCAGAGTTTCTACATCTGCAGCCATTACATTCACAACTGAGAAAATGGCAACTAATTTTCTGCTAATGCAACCTGAAGTTTATCTCTGCTAATATCAAAGCCTAACACCAGACACATCCTAAGCTGGTTCCATCCATCTCCCACACTCACAACCTATCTCTGGGAAAGATCCATCTGAATGTTATTTTCCCACCTCTTTCTCAGCCTTTAAAGTAACTACTTTCAAAGAGGTCTCCCCACCACACCCCAGCACAACCTACTAGGTGTCCCAACTCTAAGAACTATGTGACCTGCAAGGATCACATGTCCTCATCATATAACATCCTAAGTTTCCTACTTACTTCACAATTCTTTGATCCATACACTTTACTAAACACACTCTATTCAGACACAAATTACATTCTTCCTTAAAAATATGTTTCAACAAAATAATTGTCCAAATTATTGAATTGTGTATCTACTGTGTTTATCTTCAGTTTTAAATGTTTTGGCAAGTAGAAAGAATGACAAGTTTCTAAACTTAAGTATAATAACCACCATTTTAAGACTGAGTATAACCATGGCTTTTCCTTCTGGCATTACAAACCAGTATGTCATACCAATACATCAAGATGCAGCTGTACTAAAGGATTCTCACTCTTCATTGCCTTTTCAAATATTTGAAAAGGCTTTACTTTGTCAAAAATGTAAAAATTATTACAACCCTCACCCTGACACAGCTGTGTACTTCATTCTTAAAAAAATTAAAACCAGACATCCAAATATAAAAGAAATGATGTCTAATAACAAAGCTTTTCAAGCGACTGTTAAACCAACGTCTGCTCTCTGCTAATGACAGACTGACACCACAAAAACACTCTACACATTGAAAAAGAAACAGCATGCTGCAAAATGCTTCATGCAAAATCCATCCAGTACTTACATGACACCCCAAAATCCACTGGCAGCACAGAAAAGCAATGAAACAAGAAATATTAATATGTTTAATAAGTGAAAAGGTATCATAATATAATTTTAATGTTAAGGCTGCAGTGTTTATCATTATTTTATTTATTTTTTAATGGATAATAACTTATTCCTCTTTATTTCATTTTCATTATTAATGGGCAAGAACTTATCTCTTCTCCACTTTCTACCACTAGACATGAATGATTTGATAAAATAATGTGCATAACATAAAAGCGCAAAATTTGTATAACATAAGGGTTAAATTTCATGTTATACGTACACTCCACATTACACCATGTTACATTATCGTCAGTTACCCAAGAGAAAAGCTTTACAAGTTTCAGACTTCTGCAAGAGTCTATACTGCCAAGGTCAAAGCTTTTCTCATGAGCAAATAACAGTACAATTTTAAAAAAACTGTATTAGTGAGAAAGGAATAAGCACATAGCAGGGTTAAGGGCCAAAACACCTGGAAATTTATGACTGATTTGCAGACAGTAGACCCGTATTCTGATAACTGCTCTTTCCTTCCTCACCCAGTCTAATTTTGCACACTGTTTTAAAACATTCCACAGCTAAATAATTATTTAATGTTCCTCAAGAACAATGGATTTGTGCACCAATCCGAGTTTAATCTTAACAAATTCCACCCCACAGACCTTCATGAGAAGCAAATGGTCAAGAAATTTCCTGCCCTCTATGAACCCAAAGGTTCATTAATAACTACACTCACTCTATTAAAATAGGTAAGCTGTTTAAGACACAACCCATTATGTGGTGAAATCAACAACAGAAAATATGTATACAAATTAGCAGTAATATCTTTTAGTATGAAACACTTAAAGAGATGGCCAATAAAGGTTAAAACATGCAGTGGATCCTTAATAAATGTTGAAAGTATAGTCAAAAACCTAACATTGATTATCACGTTCACAAGAACCTGCCTGAGCCATATACATCTAGTTCACAACTTCACACCTATTTTAATGTAATCAAGATTCACTTGCCTAGGTCTTCCAAGTGGTCCCTTCAGATTTAAGAACAATCTTCAACACTGGTGTAATCACTCATATAATAAAAAGTTAACAACAAATGTGGGAATACCACAAAAGAAGAGAAATTAAGTGTGAGTTCCACCGTATTTTCAATAATTTATATGATATACTTAAACATTCATGCAAATTGTTATTTAACATAACCCTCTTACTGTCCATGCTGTCTCTTGTCTTCATGGCTAAAGTGACATGCTTGGAAATGGGTTGGAGGAAGGGAAGACTGAAAGAGTGGGCCAATCAGGGATGAGAAGCGACAGGGAGATGGAGCTAGGCCAAGAGAGCATTTCCAAGCAGGCACCAGAGGTGTAGGCAGCCCTTCTCAGGGGCCAACAGATGGGATTAATTTCTTGGTAAGAGTCTATGATCTTTCAGGTCATGAATGAGAGGTTTCCATAACCAACCAACACTGGGAGAAGTCATCCCACCCTCCCTGTTCATGTTGTAGATATGGAGCTTTGATCTCTGTCACTTCCCTGATATCTTTACCAGTGATAATACATATTTTTTACAGACATAAACATGTTTAAGTAAAGAATTACATGATGAGGAAGAAGGATTGATCAAATTCATGCATTCCTTTTTTACCAGCCAGATTACACATAGTCAGCAAAATCATTGGGGCAAATGCCTCTTGTATGTTTGTGCCACTGTGCCCATTCAACAACTTTTATGAGTCTTACGTTTGGGAACTTTAACACAGCCTGAATGATTTTTAATTTACTTAACAATTATTTGTCAGGTACTTAAGTTATGTTGCAGTAAATGTGAAATAAAAGGATGATTAGAAATGGTGACTTCAGAACATTATGGAAGAACATTGCAATGGTCTATTTTTTACTATTCTGGTAGTGGGGAAAACTGATCAGTATATCCATTCTACTATTGGCCAGTACTATGTTAAATCCTTACACACATAACACCAAGCAAGAAATAATAGGATGACTGTGAATGGTGAATTTGGAATGATATGGGAGAACACGACATGGTTTATTTTTAAGGTGTCAGTATTATCTTGACAACTGCCAATATCAAACAAACTGTGATATATACTTCTCAGTATCTCCCATATGTAAATCCAGTGGTAAATAGTCACAGCTTTAAATTACATCATTCTGTAGTAACTGTTACATTAAATCCTTCAAAAGAGATTTACTTGATTAAAGAAAGCAGGTCCTACAATTTAAGATGCAAAGAGTCGATTATAACTGCCAGAATGGGTAAATTTCTGAAATAAAAGTATTTTTTCAGGAATGTAAAATTTTCTTTTCCTAATTTTTACTGTCTTACAGTCAATTCCAATGCTACAGACTATACGAGTGCTAGGCTCTTCCTCTTCTTCTTCCATCCACTGATTAGGTTCAAGTCTGTCCTACATCATAGCCATCTTCTGAATGTTCTACTGTATCTCTATACTAATGTGTGACAGCAGCTCCAATGAACCATCTTTTAACACACGCCTGAATTAAAGACAACTAAAAATAAGACTCCAAGCACAGACCAGACTGAATCATGACAAACCTAATACAACCTACCTCACTGGTCATTGACTCAACTGATTCACTTGCAGGAAATATGTGAAAACTTTCACTGTCCCTTAAAAATAATATATATGTTTTTCTGTATATGAGAGGATAATATGTATTTATATTATATTACTCACTCTCTTTGTGGTCAAATTCCTTTTCAATAGCTGCATCAGTGTCAGACACCGGCAAATCCAAAATTTCAACAGCAGCAATTGATGCCAAGGCTTCTTCTCTAATCCACACAAATTTTCCTGGATGGAACACCAGAGCAAGGGCATGATCATCTGTTGCCAACAAAATGTGACAACCTCTGCTCGTATCCCTTCGTAGGGAACAGACTGCAGCTGCTATACCTGCTTCACCTAATCCATTTGGGTACTTCATTTTCCCAGAAAGATCATTCATTTCTATGCCACTCTCTAGTTCATATGCTGACAGCTCCAATGACTGTAAAAATTATAATACAAGAATGCACATAATTAAAAGTTTTCTGTGGGGAGAGTATGTAAAGTGATGGACAATTCGTTGAAGTACACTCTACTAAGCAAGACAGCAAAGGGTTGGAGGTACATTCAAACTGCAAGAATGGCTCAACACAAAACTTAGTTTGCATTTCTGTATGACAACAAAAACCACTATAAAAATTGTTATAATCTGTTAACCTTATAAGAGAATGAGATAAAATCATAAATGATAATGAAAATTCTAACACATCCAGAAAAAAGTAGCACAAAATTTTACTATTCATAATAACCACCCTCACAGAGAAAAATAATTAGTGCAGGACTCCAGAAATACAACTGAAAAATCTACCACAAACTCAAACTGCTCATACCTTGCACTGTTGAACAAACATATACTTTCATTCTGGTAAAAAAATACATAATTTTTCAAATTCTGCACTAATTTCAGCAAGAAAGTGGACATCCTTTTTTGATTAATTTTTTAGTATATGTAGATCAGTGCTAAGAATACTCACCACCAGTATTTGTTAATTCACCTATGGTTAGTGGATGAACATATTTCTGGAGCCCTGAACTACTGTATTATATTTAACACCTGAGAGAATGAGAATGTTAATGAAGAATCTGAATATTTTAAAGGGGGTTGTTTCTAAAGTAATAAATGGAGTTCTGTCTCCAGTAAAATATTTTTTGGTCCAGTATTTAATTTGGCCATTCTATGGCAAATCAACACAACTTAAAGGCAACATTGTCATTACCATTTCTGACTGTAACAAAATTCTGCAAGCTCATTACATCTCTTTAGGGAGTAATGCATATGAAATTTCCCTTAAAATTTCTGTATTCTGATTCACTAAAATCCTTATAACTCTAGTCTGAACATTCTTGTACCAATTAAAAACTCTTAAGTAGCGCTTTGTTTTGGTATGCCACTCATATTACAGAGTACATCAACATTTTCATGTTGGCCTTTAAACTTTGACCCGTACAGACACCCTACAGGACATCGTGACTCATCCAGCACCTGATTCCAGTACAGTCAAGTTATATTTCCTTGTCTGACAAGTTTTGTAGTGGTTTTATCAAGTGCAAAGTAAATTCTTATTCTTGTAAAGTTTAAAATGACTGGAAGTTCTATCTACATATGCCAAAAAAACAGATGTTTTAAAACTATGTTATAATCCCTTAAATGTCAGTTATAGTGCAACTTCCAAGAAAAACCTGAGACCTTTGTAGGACCAGGTGATGAAAAAAGGTTTCTAGAAATCAGAAAAACAAATAATCTGTGATAAATGTAGGAAAAGTACTGCAAATCTGGTCATAAGTTATGGAAATTAAGCTACGTCTTTTCAAAGGAACATATGTAGACAGCTCTAAAATTGAACAGGTTCACTTTGTTTCTTCCTTGAATGAGACTTTGGAGTCAGAAAACTCACACTTTCCACAAAAAAGTTTTCACAAACGAAGAATCCAAAGGAAGAATTCAAGAAAGTGAAAGGAGCAGTGAAAAAAATAGAAAAAATTTCACATGACAAGAAGAAAGGGGCGAAAAGGTTGAAATGTTGACAAGTGTTCCAAGAACTGGTCAGTTAGGAAAACCCAACAAAAGTTCAAAGCATAAAATTTACATGGCATTTACTTGCAAGAAATTAGTCGCTGAGAATTTTTTTTTGTAAAGCCTAAATGCAAAAACCTAGGCTAACTGATGCCTTCTGCAACAGATAAAATTGTGAGAAACAAAAGTGGATCCAGGAACTGCAATGGGTTACAAATATGCTACCAGCGAAAAGAAATCTCATTTCACCACAGAGAAACTAGAAACCAAACTTCACAGACTATAAAAAGAGCTATTCGTACTGATAAAACTCCTCAAGTGACATATTATTTATATTTTAATGTATAAGTGTCACAAGTTTCTTTTCTGCCTTTCTTATTAATGTTGTATTACCTATGTAGTTCACTATAATCTTTAATGTAAGTGACCATGTGTATAGCTGTAGTTATAAACAATATGAATCTTAACGCATTCATGTCCCAAGCCTTTATATTGGCTTATATAATTATGACTATTTCTGAGAGTTTCATTTGTTATGGTACTTTGCACTGTATCGTTTATTCTCTAGAATTTAATCAGTACTTCTATGTATTCTTGTTCTTTACACATTAATGCTTACCCCTTCAACATAAAGTGTTTGCAGTATACTACTGCTGTTTTCATAAGGTGCAATGAACAGTTTTGATGCTGCTGGAAACTGGTGAGGACACAGCATGAATCCATTCACATCCAGAAGAAGCAAATATTTGTTGGGACCATCCCTTGTGGCCACTGCCACGACTGGCTGAGAACCTCCAACAGTCTCCAATGTCACACCAGTCTTTACTTCCTTCAGGAAAGCAGACAGTGAATTGGTCTGAGTACTACTCTCAGTCAAAGTGATAGTATTCAGGAAAATGTTATGTTCTGTCACTTCCAAGCAAGCCAGGTACGGGAAAGCCAAGACACACCTATATAAGAAGAGGCAAAACAAGTTTCACTCCACATTTTATAATAGAATCAATTTGTTATCTTGTAGATATAATAACTGCTGTGATTTTCTATGATGCCATGCAAATGGCTCTAGCCCTGCTCATTTCAGTCCCATGATGGCTACATAGTTACGGTTTTGTGATAACATAAGACAAACATTTCTAGTTCCTATGGCACTTTGGTCTCTTTAGATTTGATTTTACTTGGTTTGATTTCCTATAATTTATGTAGTTACTCATAATTTAGTTTAACGTTCACATTTTAGATCAGGTATAAATATGTAGGATTTGAGGTTTTCGCAGTGGTGAGTCTGAAGATTGCTGTTGCAACAACCCAGAAGCCAGAAATCTTCAGGTATAAATATTTAAGTAAGAACAGAATGGTTTTAGAGACAACAGGCCAATGGTTGATTCAATTTTTACAGTGAAGTATATACATCAGAAAAGATGGGAAAGTGACACAGACACATGTCTGTCCTTTACTGATCTTGAAAAATCATATGGCAGTGAAAACAAATAAGAAAATGGGAAAGAATTACAGAGAGGAAAGAAATAACAGAGAGAATAAGGAACATTCATAAAATATGTGGAATCAGTGTGGTCAGAGACTGCAAAAAATCTGTTTCCCAACAAGAAAATGTATGAGATAATGAGTAGGAAAAGGACAAGAAAGTGGAACACAAAAAATTGATACATATACATGACAGTAATATGGAAACTGAATGAAAGCACATTAGAGAATAAATTCCAAAGGGCTCCACAGTATGTAGGGATTTTGGATTAAATGTCTATTTATATTTAATGTGTGGTTATAATAATAAGCTGCACGATGGGGCATGGAAAAGGTAAAATGTAGTAAACATAAATGAAGTGAAAATCTTTAAGTATTTAGAAAGTAAAACAGTAACAACTGGAAGCATTAAAGAAGAAACACAAAAAGAACAGAATGCAGGACAATTTTACCAAGTAGTAAGGGACATACTTGGAAATTAGAATGGCTAAGGGATATTATGCCTACTTAAAAATTACTATATGCCTATATTAACATACAGAGCAAAATAGATAGAATAGGGAATTTACAGTAAATTCATGCACATGTGAAATGAATGAATGAAGACAGAATTTCAAAAAGGTTCAGAACATGAAATTAAAAGGAAAATGTCCAACAGGAAGACTATGAGCAAGATAGATAGAGGCGCCTGGTTGTCAGCCAGCCCACTTAACCTTTACTCTCTGCGCTTATTGATGGTCCAACTGGCCATGTGTTTAACTAGCACAATGTTACATTGTTAATCCTTGAGTTAAAGTCTGACTGGCTGCCCCACAATAAGTGGAATTAAATCCCCTATTATCATACAATAAAGATTAAGAAGGAAATCTCTTAAAAATAATCAGTATTATTTATGTACATACAACACAAAGGTAAAGTAATTCTTGTGTCTAAGCATCATACCTAAATGTGTAAAAAGAGAAAAAGTAAAACTAACTTCAATATTAACCTTTACTCCTCTGCATATGATTTTCAGTTCTTTGATGAATTAATAATGTACATCATACATCTGTACATTTAATACAAGAAAAGATATCCAACTGTTCTTACAATACCTTGAATCCCCTGCAATCCATTGCACAGGAGTGTCATGAGATGAAACTTTGGTACCCACAGATATGTTGTACGCATTGACAGTTATGTGAGACAGAGCATCAGATACAACTTGGAACAGTTGCTTTTGGAACAGAAACCACCTTACATCTGTCAACCTGAAAGAGACTGAACTGTGAGTTTAATAGCATCAAACAATACATATAAGTACAGTAGGATCCACACTTAATGTTCTTTGATTTAAAGTTTCCACCATTTCAGTTATACAACTTCTGTAGTCCAACCCCATTATCTCAATATTAAGTTCCCCCACTTTAAGGTTTCTGACTGGCTATGGACTGGACAACCGGGGTTCGATCCCTGACGGGGGCGGAGGATTTTTCCTTTAGCCTCTGCGTCCAGACCGGTTCTGGGGCCCACCCAGCCTTTTCTACAATGGGTACCGGGGTCTTTTCCCGGGGGTAAAGCCGGCCGGGGCGGGATGCTGACCACTCACCCCCACCTAGTG
>NW_019060543.1:0-10748 GCF_000696155.1 Zootermopsis nevadensis | reverse complement strand
TGTGCTGGTTGGGCGACATAACAGGTTACCGCTACTGCGTATTCCAAAAACATTGTGCGTCTTTCGGAATTAAATTCTAAAAATATCACGTAAATTTCGTTACAATTTCTCAGAAACGATCATTGCGGGAAAATTGTGTGCTGGGACTAAGATTTTTTAAGGATCGATGCGATAAAACGATAGTTCGAGGAACGATAGAAGCGGGAAAATGTAACATTATTTTATATGGGATGTATTCGGGACCGAACAAAACGGACGATGCATCCGGGAAAACGATAGTTCCGGGAACGATGGATAGAGGTTTCACTGTACTTAAATCCAATAACTACTTAACAAAATTCACTTGCAAGCTTAATACAAATATTTTAAAAATGATATTCATTCATTAATAAATTCTGGCCCAGGCTAACAATGTACTCACAACCAATCCCCATCTGCAGAAAAGATGGCAAGCATATTGCTTTATACAATTTCACTTCTACAAAAAAGTTAACATAAATAATTACATGACCATTTGTGGGCACAATTTCCAACACTTTACTACCTCAAACTTGCCATACATAACCTCCAAATAATTAATGTAATGCTGCCATATATATTTTACTAAAAAGACAACAATTGATTCAGATATACCAGTTCAATGTTACTGGAATAAAATACTGTATTTACCTGAATAACACAACAGGCTATTTTTCCTGATTTATCATCTGAAAAACAAAGAAGTTGAAATAATGTCTGTGAAGAATAACTGCACATAAGAACTTCATTTGAATAATTAGTTCTCCTCAGAATATGAGAGTGGGAAAATAAATTTGTCTAATAATCAGGCAAATACTGTATTTGTTTTTGTATTACTATCATTGATGACCACTGACATTGAATTCCTTTAACTTACAAATATATGTAAATAACATCTAACAGACGAACAAGCATCACCTGCTGTTTGGTGTCTCTGTCACTGTCCACTCAGAATTGAGATAACCACTGTGAGGATTCCATGTCCGCACGACCACAGTGTTTCTGCCAGACACTGTCACAATAATGTCATCATCACCATCCATAAACTGGATTTCCCCTTGGTGTCCCTTCTCAAGGACATGTCTCCAAAGAATCTCACCTACAACAAAATAGCAAATGCTATGCTGTATTGCTCACTCGTGTTACAAGAATAAGTGACAAAGTAGTGGGTTTTGAGGTCCTCACTGCGGTGAGTATGAAGACAGCTATTTTCTGGGTAGTCTGGTAGAAGTTACCATTTCAGAGGCTACTGCTGCCTCCATCATAAGTGATAAAGTAATTTAGTAACCAATCAGCTCCAATGGACAGTTTTCTTTTTGAGCAGCAGATAGTTACTCAGCTGATCAGAAAAGTTCTTGTTATCAAGCCTACTGAGAGTTCAATCCTGATCATATCTTCAAACTCATACTTGGTTTCACTTAACAGTAATACCTGCTTTTGTCAGTGTAGTGTCCACAGTAACTTAAACATGACACATTCATCAAAATTTTTTGTCAATGATACTGGAAAATACCAAAGTAATTACTTTGAAGGTATGTGGTTGGTGCTCCTGTGTGAAAATTCTTGATCACAGCATAGAAAGGGTTAACATGACCTGGTAAGGCACTTTATAAAACCAAATGACTCCCAGAACACCCCAATGAACAAATCACAGTGCTGCATTTGACGTTTGAGTCTGCTATGGAGCTAAAGACAGATACGAAAAGGACAACAGGTCAGAGACAATCGTGGTGCTACAGTCACTTAACACCCCATAATTTTTAAATCAATTATAGGTTGAACTATTCTTCCACAATCAATATCAATATTATCCTCACAGTGACACACAACAAGCCAAACTTTTGAAGGTATTTCTTCATTATTCTATGTGTTATAACAGTCAAAACGCACTGTCTTCCAGCTTGGGAAGATGGGCACGGGACTAACAACCCTTCACTATATAAAGAATGAATCTGTTACAATGAACCTGTACTGAACAGATCCTTGGGTTCTCATAGGGTACCGTACAATGTCAAGCTCTTGTCAATACAATGATCCATTGGAAAGAACCATAACAGGGAAGCTAGAAGGCATGCAAAGGTAAATATTTGAACAGAACACAAGAGAAGAAAAATATATCTTAGAGATGAGAGAAACATTCCTGTGTTTATTACATATCTGCCTAATTCTGCAACTAATGCTAAAAAGATGTATTCTTGTGGAAGGTGCAGCATCCTAATATCCCAATGTTATGATCATAAAATGCACACCAGAATAAAATTCACAAGTAAGCCACATATAAGGGACTCATATAGCACAAAAATATTTACTACACAGCAATTATGCTGGACACAATCCATTGTCAAAGGTATATTAACGCACATACAGTGTTTTGGGAGTTGACTCTACTTCAGTATTCCTCAAACCTCTTTTACTCATCACACATCCAAATTTGTCAAAATCATATGAAGGCACACCACAAATTTTAACCTAACAAAAGGGGGCAACAAATATAAATGGACATCAAGTGCAAGCATATGAAAATAAAGATGACATGTTAGATAAACAACCGATGATAAACTTTTGTGTGTGTTTGTGTATTACAAATTCTCATAATAAAACATAAAATATTGCCTTTTACTAATGAAATGCGTGAATATACAATTTCCTATAAAAATTTGTGGCATATCTGCAACCTTGTGGCAGGATGCCAGAGTGCTGTGAAACACTGCTCTATTCCCATCTTAGAATACCAGTGTGGTCTAGTGGTTAGCATAAAAGTTTGGTATTCAAAGGGTTCCTGGTATGATCCTAACTGCTGCCACTAATACTGAAAATAAAACCAATAACTTGTCATCAGAAGATCAGAGTATACCTAACACGCAAATGTACATATATATTAAATATATTTCAGGCAATGGACAATGTATGTTCAACATAACTGTGGTGTTGCATTAAATATATAGACAGTAAAAACTGATGATGAAATTACCAGACTTTAAATTCAATGCTGCGACTGCATTCTCTTCAGTAGCAACAAACACTTTCTTAACTGTAGAAACTGTGTCCAAGTGGGCAAACTTTAACTTGCCTACATACATTTGTATCCTGAAAGAAGAAGGTAAACATTAGTGCTTTTCTGTATAGCTAAGGTTCAAGAGATTTAAAATGTGTAGCATGAACTTAAGCACAAATAATGTACAAAATATCTTAGTCAAAAGTGGGGACAAAACTCACCAGTCTGGATATGTGGCCATTCTAAATACACAATACTTTGATCATTTGGTTAATTTATGGAGCTGTATAAACTGCTAAGGTTAAGATATCTAGATTCAGTGATGTGGCAGGATGACTTAAAGTCATGATTCACAAGGGATGTGGGATGCAGCAGTTCAAGGTGTTATCCTGGAATTTGCTAGACCTGCAGAAAATTATGAACAGGGTGATGTGGTATCATTCTAAGTGATGAATCAGCATGAATGGAATATTTTATGGCAATGTACTAGTATGAAACTTGGGGTCTCATTTTGCAGGATAAACACAAAAGATGTTTCAATTTTAAAGGCCTGTTGTATATTTCAAGCCATGGCAGTAGTATTCCTAGTTGACCCACTGTGGGCATAAGACACAGCATGCTTCACACCATGTAACATGGATTTGTGATCTAATCCAAGTAAACAATGTCAGTGAACTTTAGAAGGATGACCATATATACATATCCTTCATGAATTCTTGTTATAAGGGCTCCTTATTTGTCTTTTATAAATAATTTTAAACAGCCTTCCTTAACAACTCACAGCTAACAGTTTCCTGATGTCAGGCTATACTCCATAAGTTTCAGTTAAAATGCCAATACATGGCTGTAAACAACTTAATTTCATATGGGTACGCTAATAATGCCCTTTTTAAATTGTTAAATTTTATTTATTTAAGGGTTGATTATAACATTATTTTTTATATTGCACTTTCAAAGACACATACTCAAACATTTTTTTAGTAACTTTCCTGTACAACTTTGAGTTTCACTGAAACAACTAATTCTGGAAGGGATCATGTCATTTATTTAAGCCAGGTACCCCACAAGATAGCGACCCTGCAAGCCAAGGACACTGCTAATATGTCTGCTCAAATTTTGGAATTAATTTCATCATACTTTTAGCATTGGTGTAGTTTACAGTTACAATCAATTGCTTGATTTGTATTTGCGGTCATCTTATAAACATAACATAAATGGCAGGGCCCCTGATATTTCTCTGAGTGATAAAAATGTGATCAAGACACAATCTACATCAAGATTCAGAAGAGAAGCATTTCAAACATTTTTATGTTTCAAAAAACAGCTAAGTATGATCTGAGATTCTCACGGTTTAAATACAAAGATGATTGTCTTTTTTGAGTTGTAGCACCATGTAGTCTGGTAGAAATTTATACCAGACTACACAGTGCTACAACCCATAAAACAGCCATCTTCCAAAAGACAGCTGTTCACAACACCATGCATATGATAGCACATGAAGTGGAAGTAGTAGCAGATAGGTACCAGCATTTACTGGTCCCAATGTTGGGTCAGATCATAATGCAGCACCTAATACAGAGGACAATTCTTCACCCCTATAATACTTTTAATGCTTCTTCACAGAGTTTATGGTCACATTATTAGTGCAGGAATCACATTCAACCAGCGATTAGCAGTCTACTGCAGGGTACCAGACATAAAAAGATGAAAGTTTTCAATGCACTGATGCTCTAGATGGGACAGGACATGACAAGAGGACTTAAATGAATAGCTGCAAGTTCAACATGAAGAATACTTTTCATGTTTGTTGTCTACAAGAATGAGTCAAAACTCATGTTTCCATATTTTAAAATTTAGTTTAACATTTGCTGATAACACAACTACTGCACCACGTAAAAAAAGCAGAATTTGGATTGTATGTGGAAGATGAGAAGATTCATAGAATATGTAAAAGTGAAAGGGAGAGGTGTACCATCCCTTCACACATGCAGCTGCAAATAAAGTAATTATCCTGCCGTCAGGGACCGAACCCCGGTCGTCCAATCCGTACCCAATCACTATACTGACTGACCCATCCCGGCTCAATTTAACAATAAATACAGACAAAATATCATACACACACAAACACCCGTGCGCGAGTGAGTGCATGTGTGTACTCTTTCGTCGACTATGTTACACACGGTCTTCAAAACTAAAATAAATATAAAAGCAACAGCCACATAACAAATTCTTATGACGAAGATTCAACGCTGCAATAATGGTGAGGTTACTTTCCAGGTTTTGAATAATTTTACACTAGAAACACTGAAATAATTACCGGTCAAATTTTCCAATTTGATCTTCATATAAACATAATGAGCAGTTAAAGGCCCACACAAATATAAATATTGTCACTGTATACTTCATAGTACAAATTACACCTTGCTAATTTGATTTAAACAGACAGGAAAAACAGCTTGAACAATTCTCTCATGTTGTGGCACAGATTAACCCAGGCGAGAGTATCAAAAATATTGCTAGGCAACGCTGCGCCGTCGTCGTATTGTGCTGCAATCTGTGAGCGAATTGCCTGTAAACACAACGACAACGTATCAGTAGTCCAGTCGATATGAAGGTTAGGTATTCTTCAACCTTCGAAACCTCTCCAACTCGCAAAGGCCATTCATATAACATGAATAATTTTTAAACTGATATCGTAAGTAATCTATGTCTCAGAGGACCTCGATCCATCTTTAGGGTAAAAATGGGTGTGTATTTTTTTATTTTTATGCATATATGTATTTATTTATGTATAACAATCTTCACAAATTTATCCTTCATTTAAAGGCATCCCAGCTAAATGAGACTTCCTTAAAATTATGATAAGCATTTCAACTATAGCAATCCATAATATCCTTACTAAAATGTACTGAACCACAAAGTAGTCTGATATTCATAAGGACTGAGGTCAGTTGAGGTATGAAAATTGTCAAAAAAAAAAGTTTTGATCATAGAAATTTATTTTTAACTTTATAATTAGTCTTCGGGTGTATACTTGGATCTACAGAAAACAACGTTTTCAGTGACTTCAATATATAACATGGAAAAATACTGAAAAGTTTCCAGTTATTGAATATTATTACACATTTACCGCAGTTACATATGGAAACGCAGTTTCTTGAATAATACCCATTTTTATAATGAGCCGGCACAGCTCAGTCGGTATAGTGACTGGCTACGGACTGGACGACCGAATTTCGATTCTCCGACGGGGCAGAGGATTTTTCCTTTAGCCTCTGCGTCCAGACCGGCTCTGGGGCCCACTCAGCCTCCTCTACAATTGGTACCGAGGTCCTTTCCCGGGGGTAAAGCCGGCCTGGGCGTGATGCTGACCACTTACCCCCATCTAGTGCCGAGGTCAAGAAAGAGAGGAGCTATACTTCCACTCACCCCTAGCGTCTGTTGGGTACGTAGCAGGACAAACTTTTTACCTATTTTTATAATATTGTGACGTGTTGCCGTGAGAGCAGCACAACAATGTCAATAAACAGTTCAATTGTCTGTTTATTGCCATTGTCACGTTTATTTATAGATATTGTTGCGTTAGACATTGTCGTGTTCAAACATTGTTGCGTTTGGCTTTGTTGTATTCGTTTATAGACATTGTTGTGCTGTTTATAGACATTGTTGCGTTTGTCTATTAGCATTGTTGTGTTCATTGGTGTGCTGCTCTATAAGCAGCTCATCCGTCCCATGATGGATTACGCATGCCCGATCTGGAGGTCAGCTGCCCGCAGCCACGTCCGGAAGCTGCAAGTTCTGCAATCCAAGTGTCTTCGCATTGTTACTAACGCGCCCTGGTACGTTAGTAACAGGCAAATACATGAGGATCTGGGGGTCCCTTTCTTTGCCGACCACATTAGAGCACTGACTGAGAGATTTGACTCGAGGTTAGCTGGTGTGGGGAACCCCTTAGTCCGGCAACTCGGGAGGCACTCGTGCTTTCCTCAGTTGTAAGGCGAATGCCAGGGTATAACTTAATAGGGGCACGGCCCGCCACCCTCCCCCCCGATCATGGAGGCCATCAGCTGAAGTGATCTTCCCCCCATGCCGCAGAGGCCTTCAGCCGAAACGGCCCCTCCCTCTCTGGGTTCAAACCCCAGAGATCCAACCAACCAACCAAATTCTTTTGGATAACTTGCCTGATGGGATAACCTCCCGTCAGCAGCAACAGATCCCAGTGTGAATGATCGAGGCTCCCGCCATGACGAAACCCCGTTAGCTTTAGCAAAATTTCCGTTTTTTATATTAAGACCGTTTACCATTTCCAGCAATGCGCCTTGTGCACAGGAATGGTTTCACCTAGGTAGGGACGATGCTTGCGCTTGCGCAGGACTCCGCCCTCAGTTAGCTTTTTTTTGGTTTGGCTTTTTTGACGAGAGTGTGAAGAGAGAGTGTGGAAAGAGATGAAGCGTGAGTCGGATGTAGAAATGAGTTGCAAGCGATAAGCTGTTGCGGACAGCGGTGGCAAGCGATAAGCGATGAGTGTGGAAAGAACAGAGCTGTGAATCGGGCGTAAGAGAAGTGTGTGGTTGAGTCGAGTGAGCCCAGTCGTTATAGATTTTTGTCGAGAGGCAGTGCAGTCTCCGTCATTTAATGTTAGCCTTGGAATTTAGCTAAGAGGTATTCAACTTCTTAATTCCAAACTTTCGAACGTCGGTACTCAAACAAATGCGTTCATCGGGATAATTAGCAACATTTATTTCCTGCGATACATGTTAAAATACTGTGTGCTTTGTAGAGTGAAGACGAGAGGACGTTCTCCTTTCAGTGACGAATGCAAGATGGAGACAAGTAGAACATTACACTTACGGTCTGATGTACGTGTGCGTGTGAATTGCATAAATGTGTCATTAAACTCCTTGAATTAACTTTCGACATTACACGCGTGCACAAAAGAGGCGAGAGTTTCTTATGGTGACAGCCAATAAATTCCGCATGTACCTGATTCACGAATTTTCGAAAAAAAACCATCGATGGTCGGAAATTGCTGAAAATTTACATAGACGTCGTGCCACAGGTAAGTAATACCATTTCATAATTCATACTCTTTCGTGTCACAGCACTTGTAATAAATTCGCACGAAGTTAGCAAAGTCCTGAGGTGGAGAAACGCGAAATCGGCCGCGATCACCCAACATTCGACTTTATCAACAAGTAATTACGCAAAAGAACGTTACTTTATGTTTTCTAACTGGTGCCTATACGTGCGCAGATACGTCATAAGACTAAAAAATGCACAAAATGAGTGTACAAATATTTTTATGGCGAAGAAACTGATAGTGACTAAGGTTATGTAAGCGCGTTGTAGCTTCATACTTAAGGATTCGCGCACAGAAATCACCATACGTAAATAAAGGTGTTACAATTGAATCTGAATACAGTCAAGTGACGGAAATTAAGAAAAACAAGAAATAAATATACAATATGAATTGCAAAAATCAAAAACCATTTCGAAAATTATGCGATTGTTCTTATCCAATGAATGTAGCGTACAGATGGCAGCATGTGTAAAAACACTTTCCGAATTAGACTGCTGATGGCGTGCTGTTACAGTCAGGTAAATCAATAACCCTTCTACGTACCGATTGGCCGACAGCAGAGCTCACAAAATTATGAAATCTAACGGAGAGAAAACTAAACAGAAAATTACGTGGTTCAATTTGATTGGATAGACCTGTACATCGGCTTTCAAATACGTGAGATTCACGTCAGCCCCGGAAGTGAAAGTCAGTCGTTATTGATTTTCGTCGAGAGGCAGTGCAGTCTCCGTGATTCAATGTTTGCCTTGGAATTTAGCTAAGAGATATTCACCTTCTTAAGTTCAAGCTTTCGGACGTTGGTACTCAAACAAATGCATTCATCCCGATAGCTAGCAACATTTATTTCCCGCGATACATAATAAACTACTGTGTGCTTCGTAGAGTGAAGACGAGAGGACGTTCTCCTTCCAGATTCGTATGCAAGATGGTGTCAAGTAGAAAATTACACTTACGGTCTGATGTACGTGAATGAGTGAATTGCCGAGATGTGTCATTAAACTCCGTGAATTAACTTTAGACATTACACGCGTGCACAAAAGAGGCGAGAGTTCCTTATGGTGACAGTCAATAAATTCCACATGTACCTGATTCACTGAAGTTGGACGGGCATAAATGTGACGTGTGTGTGCATATGTATACATATATATTTCTGACAAGCCGGATCTTTGTAATATCTCGATACACATTAAAATAAAATTTTGACATGTGTATTAATGATTGCTAAGCGTAAGCAGACTACAAATGCATTTCAACAACTACAATGCGTAAAAACATACACAAGTGACGTGAGCCAATAGTTTCTCGAGGTCAACAATAAGGTAACCAATGTAAAATTTTTGAAGTGTGAAGCTATGGTAGTAACTCTAACAACAAGATTGTTCTATAATTTGAGAACATTGAAATATTCGATTGTTTAATATCCCGAAATCGATATTAGAACTCATACGATGCCTTACCAGAGACAATTTGCATCACGTCACTGCGCATCAACTTCAGCGCAGATGACCCATTAACCTAACCTAACTAAACCAAGGCAACCGAACAGGGGTATTCTGAGTCAGATGAACATGGCGACCTGCGCACTAATTTTCGAAATAGATCATCGATGGTCGGAAATTGCTGAAATTTTGTATGGACGTCGTGCCACGGGTAACTAATAAAAATTCATACGCTTTCGTGCCACAACACTTGTAATAAATTCACAAGAAGGTATCAAAGTCGCGAGGTGGAAGAAACTCGAAATTGGCCACGATCACCAACATCGACTGAATGATGAAGGAGTTATGCACTCGAAATATTTTAAAATAAAATTTTAACATGTGTCTTAATATTTATTAAGCGTAAGTAGACCACACATGCAATTAAACAACTACAATTGCGTTAAAACATGCATAAGTGACATGAGACAATTGTGTTACGAGGTTCACAAGTAGGTACCCAATGTAAAATCTTTGAAGTATAAAGGTATGGTAGTGACTCAAACACAAGATTGTTCTATAATTTGAGAACATTGAAATATTCGAGTTTTTAATTTCCCGCAATCGATAACAGAACTCATACGATGCCTTAACATAGACAATTTGCACACGTCACTGCGAATCACCTTCTGCGCAGATGCCCCATTAACATAACCTAACATAAGACAACCCTATAGCGGTGATCTGCGTCAGCTGATTATGACGAACTGGGTATGAATTTTCGAAAAAAACCATCGATGGTCGGAAATTGCTGAAAATTTACATAGACGTCGTCCCACAATTTCATACTCTTTCGTGTCACAGCACTTGTAATAAATTCACACGAAGTTAGCAAAGTCCCGAGGTGGAGAAACGCGAAATCGGCCACGATCACCAACATCCGACTTCATCCACAAGGAATAACGCACAAAAACGTTACTTTACATATTATATCTGGTGCCTATACGTGCACAGATACGCCATCAGACTACAAAATGCAAGTGACGGAAAATAAGAAAAACAAATAAATATGCAATACGAATCGCGAAGATCAAAAATCATTTCGAAAATTATGCAATCGTTCGTACGTATTGAATGTAGCGTACAGATGGCAGCATGTGTAAAGAAACCTTCCGAAATAGACCGGTGACGACGTGCTGTTGCAGTCAGGTAATTAAATTAGGTATGAAAGTGAAGC
>NW_019060542.1:6779-17882 GCF_000696155.1 Zootermopsis nevadensis | reverse complement strand
TCGCCGGATTTAGCTCCGTGTGACTTCTTCCTCTTCCCAAAGATGAAAATTCAGCTAAAGGAAAGGAGATTTGAGACGATAGAAGAGATTCAGGCAGAATCGCAGATGGTGCTTGACAGGTTGACAAAGAAAGTTTTCCAGGGATGCTTCGAGGCTTGGCAGCGGCGCTGGGATCGTTGTGTTCACTCCCAGGGGGACTACTTCGAGGGTGATGGATGAATTTAACACCTGAGATAAGTGTACGGGTTTTTATAGGCGCAGTCTTGAAACTTTCCGATCGCACCTCGTATATGTTGTATAGTCAAAGGATGGGATGATTAATAAAAGACGAATTGGAAAGTATATGAGAAGAGGATATTGTGGCCTATTTCAGTGCATTATCTAAGAACGTTCTGAAGATAATGAGAAAAAACAGACCTCAAGTAAGACAAAACTATCTGCGGGTCCAGATTTGAGCTCGGAGGTCCTATGTATGAAACATGAACACAAGCTACTCCGAATCATTTCTGTAATTTTGTTGAAGGAAAAATACATTCGCCTCTTTATTGTTTCCGACTCTTCGTTTGAACATTTACTGGTGAAAACAAAAGATTGCGTAGGGATTTGCGTTGTCAAATATCCCGGGATTTCTCGTCGACGTACTTCAGCGTGGACTAGGACAATATGTTTTAAACTAATTAATTGAAGTAGGCGCTTTCAGCTAACGTTTCCTACATATGAGGAAAAATGACGTCAAGATATCAGTATGTACATTTCGCGTGTCTCGCCTCGTTAAGAACTTTCGATCCGCTTAACCGTTATTAACAAAACTTGTAATCATGAAATTATAGATAACTAAACATTAAATATTACATGTATTAAATATAATCCCAACACAGCAGCCGTTGTCCGACACGCATAATTTACGATAATCCTTCAACGACGTATTTAACTACAATGTAGGAATATATGTGGTTATTCAGCATTTGAAGAAAGGAGCAAAGAGATGGGATGCCAAGTTATTAAGTTGTTATTTTTAAATATTTATGGGAGAGGGCAATTGAAAAATCTAAGAGGAAATAAATGCGGTGAGATTCGTTTCTGGAGTCTGACTGTGTCACAATCATAGATTAAGCGCGACTGCCAGTTGCTCTTTCCTGCAATAAAAGAATGACCTGAGAATGCTAGAAAAAAAATTCTATGTAAGATTTGTTTGTTCTCATTTTGACCATGTACGGACATGAACGTTATATGTTACTAACATACTGATGCCTAAGTCGGTACAGACATTTTCTTTAAATCGTAATATATATGTGGCCGCGCGGTCTGAGGCGTGTGTCTTGTGCCGCTTGGTCGCTGGGACTGAGGGTTCGAATCCCACTCAAGCAATGGATGTGTGTCCGCGTTTTTCTGTGTTGTGCTGTCCTGTGTACATGTAGAGGCCTTGCGACGGGCTGATCCCTCGTCCAAGGAGTCCTACCAAATGTTTGTAGATCAAGCCAACGAAAAGTTGGGATCCGCAGTGCTCAGGCTCTTGAAGAACGGGTCATTACCAGTATCCCAATATCCAGTATGATTTTATGGTAGTCTCTGGGGTTAAATTAAGTGCAGCACTGCTTCCCAAACTGTGTGACGCCCACCAAAATTGTGGGTAAAAAGTAGAGAGTGGTACATACAAAATAATAGGAACAAAATAGTAACAAAATGTAAAATAGAGGTGTTAAAGCTCAGATTAGAAATCGCTGGTACTTCAGCTTGTCAGAAACATCCGAGAGTACTGGAGAAGTGTGTACTGTTTAAATTCTCTTTGATTAAAGAATGGGTTTATGGTTTATGCGCCTCTTGCGAACAAGCCACTAAAATTCTTCTAACGAAAATTCATAAAATCGTGGAAACAGCTTATTTAATGAAAGGAGCAAAGATACTTCTAGAAATATTTCAGATTTAATATTTAATTGCTCAAAATAAAATCGCACACCATTGGAGAGACATTGTTGTTGCTGATAGCGAACGAAATGTTCGACTGAGAATGGTGAAATCTAAGTCAAAGCACATAAAGCATTTGTTCATTGTTATTGTTATTTCGCTGTACCGCGCCTTAGCCGCGCGGTCTGAGGCATCATGCCTCGGACCGGTAATACGGAATGCGTGCTGGTTCGAGTCTCGGGGGAGGAGAAATTTTCTCATGAGCTTTCGACCAGTGTATGGGACCGGTGCCAACCCAGCATCGTGAGGAAATTGGGGAGCTACAATGGGTAGCGTAATCCGGTCATGAAAACTAGCAATGGCTGGGAGTTCGTCGTGCTGATCGCATGTCATCCTATATCTGATTGGATGATCGTTCACCTCTGCTTAGGCATGTTAACGTGAGGCCAGCAGCCAGCTAGTCGGCTTTGACTCTGAGAGGGTTGTTACGCCACGGATAAAAGAAATATTTTTACGCGACAAATTGAATTACTGTGAGAAGATATCAAGTAACGATTGTTAATCCCATTTGAATGTAGCTGAATATTTCAGCTGAAATCGAAACATTCTTTAATATTTTTGTTCTGTCGATCGCTCAGGAAGCAATGCGTTCAAAGCTATGAATGTATAAGTGCAGGCCATATCTGTGCTCATGAACCCGCAGATTTTAAATGTTATAAAATAGTTTAGCACGTCTTTAGTATCACGAGACTTTCAATCAAGGAAATATACTGTGTTAAGAACCGATTTAACTCTCGTCTATATGTAATATTGCGCGAGGAAATACAGGCAGACCACAAATCACTTCTGTTGCATTAGAAGGTAAAGTGGTTACCAAGAAATTAAATTCCCAAAGGACTAACTGAGCTGAAAAACATAGTACCGAATTTTATATACACATTTTTGATCAGAATTGGTTTGCTGTGTCATATTTATCAGATATATTTGACAAATGCTACTATTTTAATCCCCCCCTTTTTTCCCCAAAATTTTCGATATTCGTCAAAACGACTCTGTGGAAAATCTAATGTGAAATTAGCAGCATAGAAATGTTTGTTTCCAGGAAAAGGAATATGAATTCATACAAATTAATCCTCAGTTCCTAAGCAGTCTCACTGAGCTGGACGGTAGTTTTATAAGCATTTTTACTACCGAACTCTTTCGAAGCATGAACAGAACCAAAATTCTTCTGTAGTTAGAGTAGGTGAGAAGATATGTCATTTACCTCACTATAAAATCACTGTGATCCTTAATGGAATTTGGCTGCGATATAGACTATCCGTTAATACTAAATATGAAGCTCAGTATTATCTTCCTCATTTTTTAGATAAGAATCCGAGACAAATATGTGAAACTCTTATAACTAACCATCGCCAAATTACTACTTCTTGGCACCACATACCTGTGTGAAAAGGTTTTCTTATCAGTGACAATAAGTACGTCGTAGTGGCATAACAACGTTCATCTTGTAAAGTCACTTTATGAATTGCTGTATCAAGCAATCACAATAGGACAATTCATCTGTTCTCAAAGTCTAATAACCGTTTAGATTGTATGTTATGAAGCTTTCACGGCGACTAAGTATAATAAATTCTTCTCTGACTACCAGCTGTGTATTGCGGGATTCGAGGAAACAATGGTTGTTACGCCACGGATAAAAGAAATATTTTTACGCGACAAATTGAATTACTGTGAGAAGATATCAAGTAACGATTGTTAATCCCATTTGAATGTAGCTGAATATTTCAGCTGAAATCGAAACATTCTTTAATATTTTTGTTCTGTCGATCGCTCAGGAAGCAATGCGTTCAAAGCTATGAATGTATAAGTGCAGGCCATATCTGTGCTCATGAACCCGCAGATTTTAAATGTTATAAAATAGTTTAGCACGTCTTTAGTATCACGAGACTTTCAATCAAGGAAATATACTGTGTTAAGAACCGATTTAACTCTCGTCTATATGTAATATTGCGCGAGGAAATACAGGCAGACCACAAATCACTTCTGTTGCATTAGAAGGTAAAGTGGTTACCAAGAAATTAAATTCCCAAAGGACTAACTGAGCTGAAAAACATAGTACCGAATTTTATATACACATTTTTGATCAGAATTGGTTTGCTGTGTCATATTTATCAGATATATTTGACAAATGCTACTATTTTAATCCCCCCCTTTTTTCCCCAAAATTTTCGATATTCGTCAAAACGACTCTGTGGAAAATCTAATGTGAAATTAGGAGCATAGAAATATTTGTCTCCAGGAAAAGGAATATGAATTCATACAAATTAATCCTCAGTTCCTAAGCAGTCTCACTGAGCTCGACGGTAGTTTTATAAGCATTTTCACTATCGAACTCTTTCGAAGCATGAACAGAACCAAAATCCTTCTGTAGTTAGAGTAGGTGAGAAGATATGTCAGTTACCTCACTATAAAATCACTGTGATCCTTAATGGAATTTGGCTGCGATATAGACTATCCGTTAATACTAAATATGAAGCTCAGTATTATCTTCCTCATTTTTTAGATAAGAATCCGAGACAAATATGTGAAACTCTTATAACTAACCATCGCCAAATTACTACTTCTTGGCACCACATACCTGTGTGAAAAGGTTTTCTTATCAGTGACAATAAGTACGTCGTAGTGCCATAACAACGTTCATCTTGTAAAGTCACTTTATGAATTGCTGTATCAAGCAATCACAATAGGACAATTCATCTGTTCTCAAATTCTAATAACCGTTTAGATTGTATGTTATGAAGCTTTCACGGCGACTAAGTATAATAAATTCTTCTCTGACTACCAGCTGTGTATTGCGGGATTCGAGGAAACAATGGTGTGCACAAACGAATCCGTCAGTCTTGTGTACGTCGTGCTCGGGCATGTGTGGATAATGGAGGAGCAAACTTTGAGCTCTGTTATAAAGAAACATCCCAATTCTTACACTTGGCAATAAAGGCAAACTTTGAAACTTATTTTTGGCTCTTATTTCGACAATTAAACATTTGCGACCCCATGTTCATAGGAATATAGATCAAGCACACAAGTTTGTAAACATAATTTTGACTCACTCTGTATGTCAATATAAGAAATCAGTGGCAGCTGAATGTTTTTTATTTTATTTTGACGCAATGAGGTTAAGCAGTGTGTGATGTAAAGTTATATTTGGAACTTTTGTATACGTCAGAGAATACACCATTCCAATCTTGTTTTGCTTAACTCCGTACATTTATATAACTAAAAAGGATTCTAATGATTGTGGGTTACGTCCAATAAAGCTGCTTCTTTGAATGTGATCTGTCATTCACTATTAAAAAATGAAGCCGCTACATGTCGGGAACTATTCAGCTTCAGTCTTCATGTAAAAACCTCTGGTCTAGCGACTGAGATCAGTACCTTTCTATCGGACCCAACACATTAGGCATTTTGACCTGAAGACGGAAGCAGGGACAGCCCAGAAAAGTAGTAGTTTTGTTCTTAGATGTTGAACTGTGGATGAAGTACATAGAAATAGTAATACTAAATGTTTGTAGATTCTTGTATTTAGAGAAGTAATGTGAAATAAATAATTGCTTTTCGGGAAACTCAGTCGGTGTCAAAGAAAAGCTCGTTGTAAGGCACTTTCTGAGATACGTGTCCGAGGATTTAGTGTACGATGTTAAACAATCTGATCTAAAACAATGCGCCAGTTCTCCTTATTGAAGTTGTTCATAGCGTCACCTGTGACAGAAGAACAACGTTTGTACCACGTCGGATTGTATTCTTAATCTAGGCGTGTATATGAGATATACAGGGCTATTCAAAAGGATTGTCGGGGATTTGTGAATTTTTGTGGGGCAATGCATTAAACATACGTCTAATATCATTACACTGGTGGATAGAGAAACTCTCAAAGTTTTGTTCTGTACTGCCCGCCATCCAGTAGTTACGCGTTTGGCCGCCTGGTGTCAGCTTTTGCAATATGGCGGCTAACGGTAAAGAGAAGGCCTTTGTGTACTCTCGAATATCATCAAAGTCGGTCCGTTACCATTGTCGAGTGGCATTTTCACACGAAATTTGGGAATGATCCGCCCTCCGACAATTCCATTCGCAGGTGATGTGCACAATTTGATAAATAATTGCTTTTCGGGAAACTCAGTCGGTGTCAGAGAAAAGCTCGTTGTAAGGCACTTTCTGAGATACGTGTCCGAGGATTTAGTGTACGATGTTAAACAATCTGATCTAAAACAATGCGCCAGTTCTCCTTATTGAAGTTGTTCATAGCGTCACCTGTGACAGAAGAACAACGTTTGTACCACGTCGGATTGTATTCTTAATCTAGGCGTGTATATGAGATATACAGGGCTATTCAAAAGGATTGTCGGGGATTTGTGAATTTTTGTGGGGCAATGCATTAAACATACGTCTAATATCATTACACTGGTGGATAGAGAAACTCTCAAAGTTTTGTTCTGTACTGCCCGCCATCCAGTAGTTACGCGTTTGGCCGCCTGGTGTCAGCTTTTGCAATATGGCGGCTAACGGTAAAGAGAAGGCCTTTGTGTACTCTCGAATATCATCAAAGTCGGTCCGTTACCATTGTCGAGTGGCATTTTCACACGAAATTTGGGAATGATCCGCCCTCCGACAATTCCATTCGCAGGTGATGTGCACAATTTGTGGAGACGGGGTGCCTGTGTAAAGGAAAAGCAGTGGGCGTCTTTCCGTGTCGGAAGCGAAAGTGGGCCAGATCAGAGAAGCTTTCCAACATAGCCCTAGAAAATCAACAGCGAGAGGCAATCTAAAACAATGCGCCAGTTCTCCTTATTGAAGTTGTTCATAGCGTCACCTGTGACAGAAGAACAACGTTTGTACCACGTCGGATTGTATTCTTAATCTAGGCGTGTATATGAGATATACAGGGCTATTCAAAAGGATTGTCGGGGATTTGTGAATTTTTGTGGGGCAATGCATTAAACATACGTCTAATATCATTACACTGGTGGATAGAGAAACTCTCAAAGTTTTGTTCTGTACTGCCCGCCATCCAGTAGTTACGCGTTTGGCCGCCTGGTGTCAGCTTTTGCAATATGGCGGCTAACGGTAAAGAGAAGGCCTTTGTGTACTCTCGAATATCATCAAAGTCGGTCCGTTACCATTGTCGAGTGGCATTTTCACACGAAATTTGGGAATGATCCGCCCTCCGACAATTCCATTCGCAGGTGATGTGCACAATTTGTGGAGACGGGGTGCCTGTGTAAAGGAAAAGCAGTGGGCGTCTTTCCGTGTCGGAAGCGAAAGTGGGCCAGATCAGAGAAGCTTTCCAACATAGCCCTAGAAAATCAACAGCGAGAGGCAGCAGGGAACTCGGCATACCGCAACCCACGGTTTGGCGTGTGCTACGGAAGTGACCAAGAATGAAGCCATATCGCCTAATGCTGCTTTAAGCCAGAACAACGTTTGTACCACGTCGGATTGTATTCTTAATCTAGGCGTGTATATGAGATATACAGGGCTATTCAAAAGGATTGTCGGGGATTTGTGAATTTTTGTGGGGCAATGCATTAAACATACGTCTAATATCATTACACTGGTGGATAGAGAAACTCTCAAAGTTTTGTTCTGTACTGCCCGCCATCCAGTAGTTACGCGTTTGGCCGCCTGGTGTCAGCTTTTGCAATATGGCGGCTAACGGTAAAGAGAAGGCCTTTGTGTACTCTCGAATATCATCAAAGTCGGTCCGTTACCATTGTCGAGTGGCATTTTCACACGAAATTTGGGAATGATCCGCCCTCCGACAATTCCATTCGCAGGTGATGTGCACAATTTGTGGAGACGGGGTGCCTGTGTAAAGGAAAAGCAGTGGGCGTCTTTCCGTGTCGGAAGCGAAAGTGGGCCAGATCAGAGAAGCTTTCCAACATAGCCCTAGAAAATCAACAGCGAGAGGCAGCAGGGAACTCGGCATACCGCAACCCACGGTTTGGCGTGTGCTACGGAAGTGACCAAGAATGAAGCCATATCGCCTAATGCTGCTTTAAGCCTTAACACCTGATGACCACCACCGAAGGGGGGCTTTCTGCACTGCACCGCAACAACTAATGGAAGATGATGGCTTTTGCGACAAACTGATTTTTAGTGATGAAGCAAACTTCCATTTGTGTGGAAAAGTTAATATACACAATGCTCCAGTTTGGGGGACGGAAAATTTCCTTTGTTACGTTGAACATCAGCGTGACTCCCCCAAAGTGAATGTGTTCTGCGCTGTTTCCAAAATGAAGGTTTACGGTCCGTTTTTCTTCGCCGAACAGCCAGTAACAGAACTAACTTATCTGGATATGGTCACTGAATGAGGACAGAGCTGATTTCATTCTGCAACAAGATGGCGCCCCACCTCATTTCCATCGGGAAGTTAGGGCATTTTTAAACCAGCACTTACCGCAGCGATGGATCGGACGCTGGACCGACGTTGATCAGAAGCTCCTGTCTTGGCCATCTCGTTCACCGGACTTAACACCATGTGATTTTTTCTGTGGGGCTACGTGAAGGATCAAGTCTTTGTCCTCCCTCTACCTGCGACTATCCTTGATCTGAAGGTGCCTATCAAAGCCGCCATTCTAAACAACACCGCTGACACGCTGGGGTGTGTGTGGGAAAAATGGACTATCGTGTAGATGTCTGCAGAGTGACAAAAGGAGCACATATTGAACATTTATAATGCATGTAAAAATCTTTGAGAGTTTTGCTACACAATAAAACAAGTTTCGTATTCCTACCTCAATTGTACTACGTGTAGTGATTTTTTAAAACCTCGACTGTACTATCTTGGAAACTTGAAATGTCTCTTGACTGAAATTTACCTGAGATAACTAGCCATTTTTATAATATTCCACCTATGTCGATGTGACTCAATTCAGTAACTTTCTTTCTGAACGCATACCTTACACTCCTTCTGTTTAGCTGTTCCTTCTTGGAATATTTCATTTCTCAGTGCTTTAATCTATTATCCATCCTGATATTAGCTTGAATGAACTGAATTATTGATATGTGTCTCACCTGATAATTTGTTTTCATTGAAGAGATTTAAGAAGTATAGTGATGCAATCTTTGGATCAAAAGATATTTCACAGACATAAGGCTGCAGGTATGTGTTTCCATCGTCGTGCTTGGTGAAATTGCAGTATGTTACGAATTTTACTTTGAGATCATCTGAAACAAATTTAATTAAAACGTTATGGTTTTGTTAGTTACGTTGAACATCAGCGTGACTCCCCCAAAGTGAATGTGTTCTGCGCTGTTTCCAAAATGAAGGTTTACGGTCCGTTTTTCTTCGCCGAACAGCCAGTAACAGAACTAACTTATCTGGATATGGTCACTGAATGAGGACAGAGCTGATTTCATTCTGCAACAAGATGGCGCCCCACCTCATTTCCATCGGGAAGTTAGGGCATTTTTAAACCAGCACTTACCGCAGCGATGGATCGGACGCTGGACCGACGTTGATCAGAAGCTCCTGTCTTGGCCATCTCGTTCACCGGACTTAACACCATGTGATTTTTTCTGTGGGGCTACGTGAAGGATCAAGTCTTTGTCCTCCCTCTACCTGCGACTATCCTTGATCTGAAGGTGCCTATCAAAGCCGCCATTCTAAACAACACCGCTGACACGCTGGGGTGTGTGTGGGAAAAATGGACTATCGTGTAGATGTCTGCAGAGTGACAAAAGGAGCACATATTGAACATTTATAATGCATGTAAAAATCTTTGAGAGTTTTGCTACACAATAAAACAAGTTTCGTATTCCTACCTCAATTGTACTACGTGTAGTGATTTTTTAAAACCTCGACTGTACTATCTTGGAAACTTGAAATGTCTCTTGACTGAAATTTACCTGAGATAACTAGCCATTTTTATAATATTCCACCTATGTCGATGTGACTCAATTCAGTAACTTTCTTTCTGAACGCATACCTTACACTCCTTCTGTTTAGCTGTTCCTTCTTGGAATATTTCATTTCTCAGTGCTTTAATCTATTATCCATCCTGATATTAGCTTGAATGAACTGAATTATTGATATGTGTCTCACCTGATAATTTGTTTTCATTGAAGAGATTTAAGAAGTATAGTGATGCAATCTTTGGATCAAAAGATATTTCACAGACATAAGGCTGCAGGTATGTGTTTCCATCGTCGTGCTTGGTGAAATTGCAGTATGTTACGAATTTTACTTTGAGATCATCTGAAACAAATTTAATTAAAACGTTATGGTTTTGTTAGAGAATTTCAGCCAGCTCGCCCTTGCAGCGTTGCTCCACAGGACTCTAATGTCTAGACGCTTACAGTTGCAACTCTTAAATTAGTTATTCCGTACATAAACTTCATAAATACACTTAATATCCCTCTAATTGAGTTACACATTATCAAATTGATAACGTACAATAGGAAGATGATAAAATTGACGTTTGCTTGACGTCCGATTATTTATTGGAGCTGAATGTCATCCTGATCACTATTTGGTGATTCAAAGTACGGAGCAGATTATCATAAGGTAAATAAACCACTCAAAATTTGATATTGACAGGTATATTCTCAAGAAAGTAAATAATGAAGCATTTAAAGAACAATATTCGATCGACATTTCAACATATGGCGCATCTTTGGAACACTTGGATGATAATGTGGACATCCGTAGGATTTACGAAAAGGTTAAAGAGAATATATAAATTTAGTTAACGCAAATGTAGGCTGCATTGACTTAAACGAGTACAAAGACAATTTGAGAAAGAATATTGACAGTTATGAGATAAAGAGTAGCAGACTAAATTGGAATGTTTGCAGAAACCAAACCGAATAAATGAAGACATTATGGAACTAATAGAGTTTTTAGGAAGAAAAGAATAGAATATGTGAAAAACAAAATCAATGCGATTTGAACAAACACTAATAACAAAAATATTTAAGACCTCTACAGAACCAACTTATTCCGTGGCTAGGAGTCCTTGTGCGCTCAGCTGGTGAACAAATGTCTGCCCTTTAAGGAAAACGGATTTTCGTGACTGTGTTCATAACAGTCCACGCGCTGTTTCAAGCGAGATAAATCTAATTTATACCCTCACACACTCCCTAAGATAAATTTTAATGTTATCTTCTAATCTCTGCCTGTGTTTCCTGTGTGATATATTT
>NW_019060540.1:0-11431 GCF_000696155.1 Zootermopsis nevadensis | reverse complement strand
CTTCTATCCTGATGATTTCTTCTATCTACAAATCAAAAATATTAATTGCACTCTGGAGAACTGTGGAAGATTGTGAGCACTCGAAATGGTCCAGAGATTTTCATATGATAAGATTTGATGTGTAGGTATTCAAGCTTTATCCTTGAACAGATGAAGGAATACGACACAGAAGATTTTACTTACTGGATCGTTGGAGAAGTCGTCAAGACGCGATTCGGCGCCCTTACCTTTCATGCTTCGGACCAGCAGGTAGACGCTGCTGAGGTTTGGGCAGGACCGAAGCAATTTCTCCACCAGTAATTTGCCCATGAAGGCAGTTCCACCCTCGATCAGAAGACTGGAACCCCGATAGAACTCTTGGATCATGGTACCTCGCTCTCCGATAGTTTCCATATCTGACACTGCAACATATGCTAGGCCAACTTTGCACGATTTTCTTTACATCCAATGCTTCAAATTAATTAAAACATGGATTTGAGGTTTCTTGAGTGGTGAGAACGTGTCTCTTGAGTTGTAACGCCTTGCACTTTGTACGAGATAACCAAATATACGGAGGAAGGTATTATCTCCCTCTAAGGAGATTTCAATTATATCCTACACATGGAGATGACAAGATTCTCCAATATTGACAAATTACGACAGTATACGAAAGGTACAGTTCTAAACCAATATAAACTCGAAACACTTCGACGGGTTAAACGTTACGAAGATCATAGGCAAAGCTGATTTGAAGGGAAGTATGAGAGCTGCATATGTGCCACTCTGTGGTTGAAGGTGATTCCACGATAGAGTTTCTCGCCATCGAGTAAGCTCTCAATGATTCTCCAGAGCATTAAAACTGCCGACATTTTTGGTTGCCCTTTAATCCAGTTCTAGATCCACGTGAATTATTCTTGTGGGATTTATTACAAGAGAAATCTTTCCTACAAAAACGAGGTAATTTCAAGAATGAGATTCCTTTGACTGTTCAGATCATCAGGTATTAAACAAAGACACGCAATCACAAAACTGAACCTCGTCTCTACAAGTTCTTCAGCAGAATGTTGGACTCACTGAACACATGCCCAACCGAAGTCTTTTTTGATGTCATGCTGCGTTAGGATCTGTAAAATTTGTAACATTTTGTGACGAATTACTTTTCGAATTTGTTATGTGTCAAATTGTTATGCTCCACTTTTTATATACCTATTCGTCTATTGTTACAATTGCAACTCTCAGCATTGCACGCTTCAGTCTCTACTATGACGTCTTGCCGAACATTGTGGTCAAGAGTTATTTAGGATGCCCCGGGTTCACATCTCGGTCCGTAGACCGGCTATTTTCACTGGTGATTTTTGTGACTGTCCCCAGTTAATCTATGCAAATGCCGGAATAATTTGGACCACGACCGTTTCCTTTCAAATTATTTCGAATTCATTACTCACTATCATCCTCTCATAGAAAGCTACATAATCTCAGCTACTCAAAAAGCGTTGTTAAATAAACTAAGATAACTAATTAAATAAAATACGTCGACATACTTAGACCCCGGATTTCACACGCCTCTGGTGGCATAAACAGCTGCTTCTGGCGCAATCAAAGGAACTACTCGAGCGACCTTGCTTTATGAACCTGTTCCTCGTCTCGTTTTCACACTAAAAGTCGATTGCCGTGAACCTGCGTTGACTTAATGTCTCCTCATTATGTTTCTACTGTTTCTTATCTGCTCTTCTTATTTTTAATTCCCAACAAAACGAAAATCACATATCAAGAGACCAAATAAAAATTCCATCATGACATCTCCGTAATTCATGAGCTTTCTTGAGCAATTGATGCTTTTCGCTGAACAAGTAATTCCCCACCCTTATAAGGTACCTTCACGTAGGTAGCCTACCCATAACATTATGCCTGGCAATTCCAATTTAGGCTTACATATGCCCAACCGCCTCCTATAAGAAAAGAATTCCTTAAAATAGATGTTTTCAGTCGCAGAAATTTCCTGCGATCGAAAGTGTTGTTATTAATCTAAATTTGTTGTATTCGGTACGTCCTTGTCAGGAAGCGCATTATTAAATGATTTACGACTGCAACAAAAATTTCAGTGCAAAGTAATGTTCGAGAATGAACACACTTTCTGCTCGTGAATAAACTATGTTCGAAACTGCACAGCTTTTGAGCAAATGTTTTTGAATAGCGGCTTAGCAAAAAAGAGTTACCTTGACTCTTGAACGTCATAAAAGTGACTGGGAGGGTAGAAGAGCGTATGCAATTGTAGTTGCAAAGCTCGGAGGCAAAAGACCGCTCGGAAGACGAAGGCGTAAAGGCAAGGCTTTCTAAGCCACTACAAAATCTTAAATCGCTTACTTGCTCAGCAATTTTAGAGTCATAAGATATATTTTCGTTGGCGCTTTGTTTCCAGTCACTTGTACATTCTATTCTTTCTTCAATGTAAGCAAGTAATTTGACAACCACAAAAAAGTGGCGTAATTATTGGATACCGTGACTTTCTGAGACTTGGAGAGTTATGGCTACCAACTGAATGAGAAAAAACATGCTTTTTGTTTTTCCATCTTACTGTGGCAGTGAGATACACATCCACTAATTTGCTTTTCTACTTCATATAACTGATGATCTCCATCTTCAGGGTCTTCATCGCGTAGAGTCGTCCCTGATCGAAGCCTCTACTCTTCTTAACTAAGCGAACCTTCCCGAAACCTGTAACACGTAATTTATGTTACTAATCGATGTCTGATCAACAAACGGTTCTCATGTCAGAAGCAATCTTTCATACAGATTAGGATTCCGTATGAATTGTGTTGTATCCCTTATCCCAAGGTTTGCAGGTGCTCGTATGTCTTCTTATCTTTCATGAAGCCGTCCTCCTCCAGAGACTTCATGGCTGCCTCTTCTTTTCATTACTAAATGGACCTTCCAGAAACCTGTAAAATGGCATTTATGTTACTTATTGAAGTCTGTTCAACGAACGGTTCTCATGTCAGAAACAATTGTTTCATACGGATTAGGATTCTGTATGAATTGTTATGCAGCGTCTGAAGTTCTTGACTGAAAGAGAATTTGTCAGTGTTTGTTCCGTAGTCCATTAAACAATCAGTAGAAGCCGTAGTAGTTCGTGTGATAGTTTTCGTAGCTTCTAATGATTGGAGCACATAATTTCAAGTAAGGGAATGAATAGCCCTACGGGGTGGCAAAAACATAACTTAACCCTATTTAACCGTATTACAGATATTACATAATTATGGTTATAATAATTTTGTATTATATCTTTTGAATATTGGCCTAATCAAAGAAATTTTAAGGCAAACATTAAACTGAAATTTTTGCGAGAATTGTTTTTTTCTCTCCCTCTCTACGGCCTGTCAGTACATACCTTCTACGATTGTGATAGAATCTGGTATATTTTAATTCGGCTTCCCATATTTTGCAAATATCATCTTGCTGCTGCTGCCTCTGTTTCGCATGATAATATTACAATTCAACTTTTTTATAATCCCAGAGCTCTTCGTTTCCCATGTGTGTTATCATTTCAGCTTGCTCCAGCTCAGCTGTTTAGCTGTATTATTACCATGCTTCAAAGTTTTTATACAGTCTGATAGCTCTTGTAACCGCCCCTTGCCGATCTCTGGCTGCCCGGCTTGGTCACATTTTGAGTAAGGTCCCATGGAATGCGGGGTGCTAAATTGGGCGACCTTTCAGTAGGCGCCACCTAGTCTGCTGACTTTGATAGGAATTTCGTGAAACGATCTGGTCGTGGCGCATCAAACATCAGTTCTGCGGGAGAATAGCCGGTTGAATCAGACATTGTGCCGTTGGGCCACTGTTCAATCCTAGGTAATAGCTTCGGCCATTTCTTGTGTTGCTGGTGGCAGTATATTCGGCAAAACTTACCGATCTCCTTCATCCAACGTTAGCTTGCGGGTGTCTTATTCGAGAGAACCTGACATCAATGTCTTGATCGCGACAATCCTTTTATATCGCTTCCACTCAAGCCAGCCGGATTCCGGTTTATCGTGTCCGCAAGAAAATTGCTTGAACCGCTAATGTGCATTATGCGCAAGTCATATTCCTGTATGTGCATTGCCCATCTAGCGCCCTGCTAGATGGTAACGCGCATTTAGGGTAAATCCGGGAGAGATGCCTCACTTTTTGCAACATGTTTTAACTCAATCCGAAAATGGTCAAAACGGCTGAAAATTCAGAGATATATTTAAAATCTCTATTATACTAAGCCGTAAACAAAATATCTAAAGCAAATTAATTCTCAGAGATACAGGGCGATAAAAAAAGTTGTCTTTGCGGCGTCTCTCCCGGACATGCCGGGAGAGATGCCGCTCTTTGAAAATATCCTGTGAATTGAAAAAGAAACATGTAAATGAAAACTGATTAACCATATTCAAAGAAATTAATTAATGTGAACATTAAAATGGAAAAAAATATGTGCATACCAATAAAAATTGAAAAGGTAATGAATATTTAAATGAATTTTCAATTATTAAGTAAGTAAATTGAAAGAAAAGTGTTCCAGAGGTTGCTTGGAGTCTAATTGTAAACCGGTGAATTTAGAGTCTTAGCGTTAGTGAATGAAATTTGCTAGATTCACTTCTGATTCTTGCTATTTTCCTCTCGGAAAAGCTTTCTGCTGCAGTCGATGCATTTGGCTTTGTACGGAGAGCAGAACTCGTGCAGGCAGTTCCTGCAACTCTCACTCTCGAACCAGTCTTCATTTGTTGTTCGAAAGTAGTTTTCCCAGCACTCAAAGCACTTGTTGGTGTCACAATTTTCAGGGGTCTTGATTTTTTAATTTTTTTTTAAGTTTTCCAACCTTGTAGACCTGAAGTGCTGGGACTGTTCACCTTCACCGTTTTCTTCTTCTCTTTGACTTCATTTCCTCTTTACTCCTTCGCCTTTCCTCTATGTTGGCTGATTCAGTGAGGACAGAAGCCAGTTGCCTCCTTGCAGTTGAGTTTTTTCTCGGTATTTTCAGCACTGGACTAATCTTCCTCAATAAGGTAATGCAATAGAACAGACATTTCTGAGTACTCTTTAATGTATATGTATGATATTTTAAATCAGATGTATTTTTTTAAGTGCGACATCTCTCCCTTAATTTCTTGCGGTCTGTCTCCTTATCTTCAGGGAGGGATGCCGCGCACTCCCACTTGCCTTACCAAATGATCAACATGGCGGCCAAATCGTGTGAAGTCATGGCCAACAACGTTGGAAACCTCTAATGTATCGTGATTTCATAGTTACTTCGACTGGAACTAATAAAGACACATCTCATGAACAATAGAAATAACTTTGAGCATAAAATTAACAAACTCACCGCATAAAATCAGTTATAACTCTTGCAAAACAGCACTGATTTTCAATGCGTCCACCCACAACATTTTCCTTGGCTCACTGAAGAAGAACATGTACTGATATCGACCAAGGATCACTGGAAAACACCGAACTAAAGAATGCGATGACTCTCCTGCCGCTGCATCTCTTCCGGATTTACCCTACTCTTCCAGCTCATAACACTGAAATATGAGCACGATATATTTCAGTTTACTGTCTTTAAGAGAGTAAGTAACAAGGCGACTAGTGAGTATGAAAAAACACAGAATGTAAGAAAAAAACAACAGTGGCCGTGGAGAAATTATTGGATAACTTCTTTTCCAAAGCACTACAAAAAGTGACAATTCAGTGCCCTCATTCAGCGACAAAAAAATTGAATATGAGCAAGATTATTTCGGACTTCGTCGTTTGTTCTCAGCTGACGGCCAAAGTACGTGGTTCAGCTACAAGTGCAGAAATTTCTTTAATACGTAGTGGCAAGTGGTAAGTGTGATTCACGGGCTATACAATGTACACGTTGTGTTACACATGACAGAATTCTCGGACATTTTATGTATTAACTGAACAATTTAAGCAAAGAATACAACGATAAGAAAATTTAAGCGTTGCTTCGTATAATACTTACCTATTCCATCACGTAACTACTTTTGCGGCCAGTTAAAAAAAAGAGGTATAAAGAATTTTAAATTCACTTTATTTTTTTTATAAAAGGTGGGTACATATGTATGGAAATGTTTCTTCTCAAGAATAATCGATATTGGAATTTCATTTCTTCATCAATTAATTCCAACCTATTTGAAACATAAAGAAAGCGTGTGCTTCTACAGGGCACACAACGTAACATAATAAATTGATATTATTGCTTCTATGGAGAGCGATAATACAGTCGAATCGTGAAAAGTTTTTAGCTCATTGCGATAAATACTACTAATTTTGGGGAGGGGATAAGATAACACGGAAACGTCACGGACAAGCACTAACACCCCGAAAGCAATTCGAACAAAACTGGAGGGAAATGACGTTGATCACCTCAAATTGCTTCCGTACAAAAATCGTGGATTAATGCTGAAGCCAGAAAATATGTGATAAGGAGTGAGCTAGAAACAAAGACGTTTCTGTGTACGTGAAATTTCAGATTCAGATCCTTATCCTGATTGAAGTTTTCCGTTGTATGGAATTTCCGAAGACTATGCCTCTCCGAAGAAATGTCGCTTAAGAAATGTTACGAAGTTCTGAATTCGTGTCTTACTTCCGTTCATTACTTCAGAGATGCACTTGTCAGTGCATAGAGGAACTATGGTACATGAGTTCTACCAGGGGGAAAATGTTCTGATCACGGGTGGAACTGACTTCGTGGACAAAGTTCTGGTGCAGAAATTGCCCCGGTCATGCCCACATCTCAGCAGCATCTATCTGATTGTCCGAAGGAAGAAAGGCAAAGACGTGGGAGTCAGGATGCAGGAAATATTTGATTAGGAACGAATTGTTCAACGCTTTTAGTACCAACAAAAACACAAGTTGCTTCAGAAGGACTGGCGCCAATTCACAGGTGTGTTCTGTGCATAGAAGCAAGGTAATTTGCTTTCATCAAACGAGTTGGTTCGTAACACTTTTGAGTGTAGCTAACTTTCCCTCTTACACGTAGAGGATATTTTCTGTAGATGGTGATTCATGTATCCACCGCGTTCAGTTACTGTCACCGCCCATCCATCGACTCACAGTTCTACGAAATTTAACCGTTCGTTTCCACGGACTGGTAGATCACAGCGTCTTCTATGTTGTGGCTGGTCACACACTGCAGTCCATCCCGGACTGTGCGCAATTGGTGGGATATGTTGGGTCTTCGGGATTTCTCAGGGAAATTTGCTAGTCGGTAGGCAACGACTCAACTCAGTTGTGTCCACGGCCAGTTCGTAGCAAATCAATCAACTACTTTATTAATTTCACAATCCTCTTACAAATCACTGCCACCTCCGCTCGTACGTCCACCTCTCCCAAGCTCACAACTTGTTGTGTTGCAGCAGTCGGCAAATCTCCTTTTACACCTTAAACATGCTTACGGTTTGACAATCAAAATTTCAGACAAAAACAATAACTCCCACTTGGCGCGGGTCCTAGTTCAAGCCGACAATAACCCTCGACCAGGGACTTCGTCAGAGAACTAACGCCACTCATCACGCCATTGCCAATTGTAAGCGTATAAAATATATTTTTTTTAAATTCCCTTTTTTGACGTAAATACGTCTGTACGGAAGGGTCATTCGGCAAAAAAGTTAAAGGAAAACGTGTAAAGCCGTGTATCGATTGCGCGCGGCTGCCACAGTTCTCGCGAGATCACCATGAATACTGCACGTGCAGCGGCTGCCTTTATGTTGATGTTCAACATTATCGAAAAAAATAAGAAACCGAAACGAAAAGTGCGTTGGCGAATGAAGGAATTGTATCGTCAGCAAATGCAATATGGAAATAGACTTATGCGAGATATGACATTTGAATTAGTGGAAGATACAGTTAAAAATTTTACTCGAATGTCATTATCGGATTTCGAACACATAACCTCATTGATCGAGCCAAAGGTGAAAAAAATATACACCCGATTTCGAGAAGCGATTACTGTGAGGGAGAGGTTGGTTATTACCTTGAGATTCTTAGCTACTGGAGACTCCTATAGAAGCTTGCAATACCTTTTCCGAGTGTCCAAACAAAGTATATCAAGAATAGTGACCGAGGTTTGCGATGCTATCGTCGAGGCCCTGAAAGCTGTATGAGAGCTAGACACTTTTCATTCTCCATTTTGCCGCGAAATAACACCGGAAGGGCACAAGACCGTCGCAACTGAAAGAGCACAGCACACTGAAATTCTTTTGTCGCGGGACAACGAACCGCTCCGATTTGGCTCGTGTCGCTCTTAGGCAGAGCATAGGGCGTCGACAAAGCAGCGCCAACAAGTTCTATTACGAGCCAGAACTTTCAGATCCTTCCAGGTCTTTCCTCCTTCTTTTCCTCCTCTTCAATGGTTCTTCTCCAGGTTGATTTTTGTCTTCCCCTCTTCCTCCGTCCCTGGGGATTCCAAGAGAGTGCTTGCATTACGACAGCGTTTTGGTCCTTCCGCAGGGTACGTCCAATCCACCTCCATTTTCTGCTCTTAATTTGTGTGGCTATTGGCTCCTACTTTGTTTGTTTAAAAAGGTCTTAATTTATTATGATATTGGGCCAAAACACACGAAGGATCCTTCGGAGACAGCGGTTGATGAATACTTGGAGGCGCTTGGTGATCTCAGCGGTGACTTTCCAAGTTTCGCATCCGTAAAGAGCACAGCTTTTACATTTGTCCTCGCCTTGACACCTTTTCCCGCTCCTCCGTCTCTGGTAATTACGCTGCCGAGGTAAGTGAATTGCTCCAACTCTTCTACGTCTGTATCATTCAAATATGTAAATAGTAGACGTATTTCCATAGCGATGTGAGGGCTAGTTTGTTGCAGCGGTTTAATGAACGGACTTTAATATTGGACTTAAACGTATTTTTGAATGCGGAATAATATTTAAAGTTTGTTATTCACGATTTATAAAATATTCATGCGTGTTTATATGTGGTTTGAGACATAAAACTCATCTCAATAATATTCAGAACATCATTTTATGTTCTAAACGTAAGTGATCACATTGCTTCTCCTTTACTAAGATTTATTCCTTAATGCTGAATAGAAATGTAATCTCCGTTTGTTGAAAATTTGCAGAGTTCCCTAAACTGTAACAGGTGTCATGTAGGCAACTCTGCTTTAATTATTAAACTTGCAGCACAAAATTATGTTCACATATGTGACAAGTTACGGTCTGAGATTATTTGTGTTCCAAAGCAGTCTTTAACAATAAGTTCATGAAAAGGATTACACTCAGTCAGGAAGAACATTTCTTTGCCAATTTCTAATTTTTTTGCATCCTGCTGTTATTTACACCAGTGGTATTCAACCTTTTTTGTTCGCGTAACCCCAGATATAATTAAAAAATTAATAAAGGAACAAAGGTATTTTAGCAAAGCAAAATTATATGTTTAAATATTTTAACAATTATTAATTAATGTGGTTCAGGCCTGTTAATGAGATGATTGAGCTTGTTTCTGGCACACCAGCACCTCAATTCGGGGACGAATATTCGTGAGTGCGAGGATCAGAGATGATTCTGGGTTCAAGCGGTTCCTGCTTTTCGTTTTGATTGATGTCAGTGCGGGGTAGCCTTGCACACACAAATACGTTGATGGGAATGGCAGCGTCACTAAGCTCCTTGAACTCTTTGTGGGCAGTATCCAAAAGTCGCAGATTGACATATTTTCGAATTTTATTTTCAGTGAACCGTCAACGGACATTTCCAGCAGGTTTTCTTTTAATTTTAAGGGAAGATCAGAGGAATTGATGGCGGTGGCATAAAAAGTGTTTGTAATCCAATCTTGGATATTATCTTCTCCCTCAATTTCAGGAAATTATTCCAAAAAATTTATCCTGAGGTTTTCCAAGTGGCATTTCATTATTTCCAAAACGACGTCAGTAACGCTAACTTTATTTTGTTCAGTAAGTTCAAAAACAGTTGGGAAAACTGCAACATTCCCATTATTAACACAGTTAATCCAAAACAGATGTTTCTTATAAAATCCTTTCACCTTCTCACGCGCTTTAAAAATATTCTTGTCAAAGCCTTGGAGCTGAAAATTAAGGTCAATAAATTTGTTGAAAATATCTGCCAAATAAAATAACTGACAAAACCAGCCTTCATCTTCAAAATAGGTAAACAAATCGGATTTCAATTTTGAGAGGAAACACTTTACTTGGTCTTTCAGTTCAAAAAGGCGAGTCAACATGCGTCCTCGTGACAGTCATCGCTCCTCGGTGTGCGACAAGAGTTAGGCTGGGCGCAGACCAATGTAACAAAGCTGCTTTTGCTGCAACGTGCTGAAACATGCTTTCGTATTGTTAAAGATAGGACTGGCGCACACCGATCAAGCAAAAAGCAAAAGCGCTTTTTAGCACGATGGAGCAGAATGAAGCAGAAATCATTTTGCTCGTCTCACTTTCTCAGACCATTGCTCGCTCGTGAAGCAAGATGTAGCATTTTGTTGTGCGCATGCGCCAGCTGCTGTTCGTCATTTGTTTTCAAGTTAGATTACAATATTGTGTTGTGATCCGTTCTCCAGCTGTAATCCAAAATGGAAATTGATGCAGAAAAGTTAATCGTAGCGGTAGAAAAGAGACCGGCTTTATATAATTATCTATTAAAAGAGCATCATTTGAAAGATATAATAGAAAAACTCTGGGACGATATTGCCAGGGAAGTGGTTGCTGTAGCAGGTAAGTGGAGAATATGTTGTTTTATAATAATCTAAATATATTTTATCCATTACCATAACAAACACACTTTTCTAAACCGTTTCCCATACGTTTTTTCTCCCAACAATAAAACAATAGCACAGCAACATCCTCATCATCTTCAGCCATGACGACGACTGAGGACGGGATCCCATCTCCTCGCACATTATCTTGAGAAGACGGGAGTTCAGTGAACGAGACTTGATTAAATTGACCACTTCTACAGATATGCTCAGTCTTTCTTATAAATCAGGAGTAATAATTTTCGCGACCAAGCTTTTGTTGTATATGTTGCAGTGATGCCAGTTGATTTTAGGATTAATTTAACAAATACGCGCAACAAGACCGCTTCTTTGGCCTGTCATTGAAGCAGCCCCATCAGTGGATACACTGACATTCCATTCCCACTGCAAATCGAATTTCAAGCGTTATGAAATTGTCAAGGATTTTAAATATATCTTCTCCCTTTGTATGTTCTCGTAATAGTTTACATAAGAGAATTTCATCAGCAATAGCCCCTTTCTTAACATCTAAAATACCGAATGTATACAAGCAGCTCGGATTCATCAGTAACATCCACCGATTCATCAATTTGAATTGCAAATCTTTTGTCAATTTTAATATTCTCTGTAATTTTGTCAATAATATCTTGTCTCATGTCATGAATTCTGCGACCTACAGTTGTGTCAGAAGTCGGAATCGTTTTCATTGCATTTGCATATTTTTTGTCTAGC
>NW_019060536.1:370171-391793 GCF_000696155.1 Zootermopsis nevadensis | reverse complement strand
GAAACGACCAATCTTCTCGTTCGAGCCCCAGGCGATCTGTCGCCTCGTCGTTCAGAGATTCTTTCGTGTCATCTTCCTTCCGGTTTACTTGTGTCACGACAGATCTCTTGTCTGGAGCGTAACTAACGCGTAGCATCCATCTTCCACGTACGTTCAAACCAAGTCCTCCTCCGTCTTTCTTACCCACCGCATGTACCATAAATCCCGAGGGCAAAGGAAAACCGTGTTATTTGGCAAGATTAAGAGAGATACAGAGAGCGAAAAGTTTCTGCAAATCACGTGTTTCCAATCTCAAAGTGTTGGGAAATATTAGACCCAGGGCGAGACATTTTACGACGTTGCACCCTGCGTACATCATTTGTAGCAATAAATTCCGGCCACGTTGCCAAGTTGACATGACAGCTCGGATGTTTCTGCTGGGTAAAGGGAGAGACACACGGAGTGCAGGAAACACGAAAGACGACAATGACTAGCGAACTGTCGTGCACTTAACCTGAACGATAGAATAAGTACTTCGGACATATGGAGAGGGCATTACAGAAGAGAAGACGTTGGTAGACCGAACGAGAGACGGTCTGTCCAATCTATGGACACCGACTGTGATGCGCTGGTCAAAATCACTCCAGTAAACATCACAGCTTTAACATTCTGATTACAATTATCCTTAGGCTTTATATAAAGACTGACAGGCATCAGACGTGACCAACTTGTTATACGTCGCCCTCTGACCAGCGTGAAAGCAGGAAGCGAACTGCCTTAAGCGAGGGATCAGAGTTGAATCCGGGGTTGTGACACCTCGCTGGCGGCGACGAAATGACGCCTAACGGGGGGAATCCCCCAGCAGCCGACAGATACTCTGTCCACCGCAGAGACGGCAAAGTTCAAGCGAGTCGCCACGTTCTTGAGAACCACTGGAGAAAGTGAACATCTAAGATCCACTGATGTCGATAGTTTAAAGACGCAGTTCGCTGTTCCCTTTCCGAGTTCTTGACACAGAAAAAATTTTCCCTCAAGGACCTACAATTACGTATCCGGCCCGGTCACAGGTGTGCCGAAGTGCCATTCCACTCCGTACATGGATCAGAAATGTTTCAACACTCGTCAACGCTGACGAAGTGCCCATATGGACCACACTGAGCAGTCAATGTTGGCGAAATCACGAACACTGCTACAGCGAATTAATAAAACGACCTTCATTACCCAGTTACTTAATGGGACAGAACCCTTTTTGACAGAAATTCCTCTCTGTCTACGCAAGCCGAAGGTTCACGATCAAGTCCACAACATCCCAAGAGCAGACGCTATCCTGAGCCAGCTCAGTCGAGTCCACGGTGGTCTAGCGGTTAGAAGGCTGGCCTTGTAATCCTGGGGTCTCGGGTTCGATTCCCGGCGGTGCCCGAATTTATAACTTGTGTTGGGCAAGGCCGTGGTCTAGGCAACACGGAGTTTTCCTCCGTGGCATCCCAACAATTACTCCATTCACACACAGAAGAAGGCAATGGCAAACCACTTCTGGATCATCTGCCAAGAACGTATATGAACAGGTCCCAGTCCGAGAAAAGGACGGAAGGATCCTGTTCATATGGACCTGTCGGCAGACAGAACACTACAAAAATAAAATCATTTGATATTTCATTGTATTCTTCAGTGCTTGGTCCAAGTTACCTTTCGCTGTTCTTAAGAACACAAACGGATACACTGAACTGAATCATCATCCTCTCACGTTAACCCACGTTTTCTCAAGCGGTCTCTCCATTTCAAGTCGCACGACCAAGTTCCAATGCAGTTCTCACACGTGCTGCACGCCCTACCCATCACATAATTCATTTCATTAACATTACAAAGAATTCAGTTTCACCCCCTGTCCAGTGTCCAAATATTCGCCTGGAAGTTTTCATCTTACAAAATGTCTCATTGCCGTCTGACAGCAAAGTTTTACAAGTAACGTGGAATAAAAACTCAGTAATTATAAACGACGACTTTTCACATTAAAATTTCAGTTTCATGCACAGGAAAAATGTATTTCAGCCCTGAAGATGTAGGCAATATTTTCCCCTGAAACGTGGATATCTACATACAAGTAGGATTTCAGGTTTGCACAGTGGTGACTCCGAAGATGGCGGTCTTCTGGGTTGTAGCGCCGTGTCATCGCTGACATCTGAAACGTCGATAAATTTCTACCAGACGACACGGCGCTACAACCCCAGGAGACCGCCATCTTCGGTCCACACGGCGTAAAAACCAGCAAACCAACATCTCGACTGGCCACTGTCTCTTAAAGGCACATCCGACTGTGCAGCGGGTTCGGGAAAGGGGGAATTTCGTGACTCGCTGAGCGACTATCGGCTTCTGAAGAAGGGCTCTTACTCCATGGAGAGTGATATCATTTTAATAATTCCCCGAAGACCTGCTTGGAGCTACCACAGACTCACACAAGTATGCACTTCGGGCAGGGTTATTGCGGTCGAAGAACCGGTTCTGAACAAGTTGGTTTCATGACTGCTAAGCAGTTTCGACGCTGTAAGAACAAAGTTCCTTAAGCCCTTCTCGCTGCCGAGCGGCACGTAAAAACTGGCATTGCCGCGGTGGGTCCAGCCTTCTGCTCCTTGAGACGAAGCTTTCCACACCGACACAAAAGACAGCAGGCCCCGGTCAGGTGTATCTTCCAAAAAGCATCGCGCCCGATGAGACAAGGAGTCCGCCACCAGGAGCGGACAACCTTGCAGAAGTAACAGCGTCTCCGTAACATTACTTCATACAGGTAGCCCTCGATTTACGCCGGGGACGCGTTCCTGGACGAATCGGCGTAAATTGGAACTCTTTTTATAATATAAATCAATAGGAAGTCAACGACACGCGTTCACAGCATCCAAACATTGACGATTAATATAATGACATTACATTTAAAGCTCTGAAATAACGTAAATAAAATAAAGAGAATTTAAAAAATATATTTTATACAATTACAATCGGCAATTCGTTGGTCCCCGCGATTATTTCATATGATTGATGTGTACAGTCATCTCTGCTGTCATGCGATAGTTGCATTCATGTACGACGCCGACCTATAGAAAATCGCGTAGTAAAAATAACCCCGGGACCTCCGCAGAGATTAAATTAATCCTTTGAAAGTTTAAAGCTCGAGGAATGAAATTGCATAAGAGCAAACTCGCATACGCAAAAGTTTGCATTTCACAAACAGATTTTACCGATTCATCGATCTCATCGGAGCAAATTCGCGTTAACGAAACTTACGTAATTGCAGAGATGACCGTATTTATAATTGTTTATATATTTATTGCAATTTTAATGAACCAATGTGTACAATTTTAGATGCATCTGGCGCGTTAAGCGCCCGCCTCTCGAAAACCGCAAGAGATGGATCTGGAAATATTGCGTACGAAATACGTATTACCTCTTGGGCTCTCCAAATCTGTTTTCAGATTTTACATATCACAAATGGTTTAGGTTCTACAAACATTTTAAAGCATGTATAAAGGAAATATTTAGAATAAATCCAATATATAAACTTCCTTTCATTGTATTTATTGCCTAAATATAATTTAAATACAAAGACGTATTTACGTCAGATTTTCCGGAACCGTCAATTTTCCACTTTTCGACTATCTGGTTTCGAAATCGGCGTTATTCTGAATCGGCGCAAATCGAGGGCTACCTGTATATGATATTACAACTTCAACCTTGAAGATGGGTGTCGTATATTTCTCCGAAACGTTTGTAGCATCCACCTATATGTCCAGAAGTGTTCAACGACGCTATTTCAGCCGCAGACGTTACATACCGTCGAATGACATGGGAAGGTGATTATAAATTGTGACAACGTACGAAAGAGGAAATCGGTGATTCTATTAAAGGTCCGACTCGGGCTGAACAGTTAGCCATTTCCCTGAGAGTACTCGAGGACTCCGTAAAGATGAGTCCGAAGCCCATCGGTTACCAGTATCAGCCATTGCCACCTCGGATTGCAGTCCCCAGGAGAAACCTGTTTCTGGTGCAACCACGAAGCAGGTGAACATCACCGCGCAGAGCCCGGCAGCTCTGTTCCCTGACGTCACCGGTTCGGGGGGGCTCTAAGACAAAATATTTACCTCCGTCCGAAAATCGCAATCCTCCCTCTGTCACGCAGTGACGTCACTCCTGCGTGTATGCGGTACGTCTCGAGGTGAGTTCGACGACGCCGTCCTGGCAGTAACTTGATGGCAAATATCACAGAGATGATGACCTCTTAATTCAACAACCCGTCCACTTACTTATTCATATTAATCTTCGCGTTTATCCAGTTCACTTGATAAAGCATCGTTAAATGAACCGTAGAACAGCACATAATACTAAAATGGATCTCACAGAAATTGTGTGGAATGGATTCAAATACGGTAAGAGACCAGTAGCGGGCTCTTGGGAACACGATATGAACTCTGCGTTCCTTAAAAGAAAAGAATTGTTTGTCTAAGACACTGTCAGTTTCTCATGGATGACGAAATTTTGTGGCTTTACTCAGTCCCTCCAGGCAAATGCCGGGATTGTAACTTCAATTACGCCACGACCGCTTCCTTCCACATCCCTTCCAATTCATTATTCACTATCATCCTTTCATTCGACGCTAAATAGTCTCAGTTACTAAAATAAGGTCGTTAAACAAAATGTAAATAAATGCATTCTGGTCATCAAAAGTATCTTTCGATCAAAGTAACACTTCAAAGCCCAGTGGTAACAATACGTACCACCTGTTTCAGTAATGAGAAACATTTGCATTTTGACCACAGAGTGAATTTATATGTTTCGTATGATTCTCCGAATAAACAGCGATTATTTTCTTAAACAGCGTTAACCAGTTGATCTTTGTAACGGTGAGGCGTTGTGTTTTCTTCGCGGTACGGACTGGATTCTTAAATGCTATTTAGACGAGCTTCGGCTTCGAAGGGTTAATTAATTATCAGAATAAAAATCTATTATTTCCTTAAACAGCGTTAAGCAGTTGATCTTTGTAACGGTGGGGCGTTGTGTTTTCTTCGCGGTACGGACTGGATTCTTAAATGCTATTTAGACGAGCTTCGGCTTCGAAGGGTTAATTAATTATCAGAATAAAAATCTATTATTTCCTTAAACAGCGTTAACCACTTGATCTTTGTAATGGTGAGGCGTTGTGTTTTCTTCGCGGTACGGACTGGATTCTTAAATGCTATTTAGACGAGCTTCGGCTTCGAAGGGTTAATTAATTATCAGAATAAAAATCTATTATTTCCTTAAACAGCGTTAACCAGTTGATCTTCGTAACGGTGAGGCGTTGTGTTTTCTTCGCGGTACGGACTGGATTATTTAGATGATTTTTATGCTTCTGGTAGCAGCTTTGAATATTTGAAAAAGTGTTTTTGCCTTTCTGGTCTAAGAAGTACCCTGCATCTCTATGATTTTTGGTCCACAGCCTTTATGAACATTACCGAAACCCTTGGAATGTTTCGGGGGGACCCCCGCCCCTTCACAGCCACTGACTGTTACACGAGTCGACAAATTCTTGACGGCACCTGTGATGACGTCACTGAACCCCGCGGCCAAACAATTACATTCCGAATCTCGTAAAACAAATACATGTCATCTCGCACATAATGACTTGCGTCAGAACACAATCACGTGACTACACTAAGCTAATATGTGACGTCATCGCTGTCAACAAGAGAAGTCCTGATGTTAACGTAACTATTTCTTTCGAATTATTAATACAGAGACGGAAACTCAAAGGCAATAAATACTGACATCTGTTGTCAGGGAATCCAATCAAAATCGAATGAACACGACACACATCTTACTTCTGCCTTCTTCAAAACGGAATGCCAATGGTTTTAACCGTTTGCATCTTCATTAACAGCGTCTTGTTCGAAGAGTTTCCAACCTCAAGTAACAAGTGCGCATGCGCCCAGCCAGTGGCCAGGCGCAGACCCGAGTTATTAAACCGGTTCGGCCGGCATACCAAAGCAGCCGACGAAATTCTGCCTGCGCCTTGCAACAAACAAGTCGAAGGACGTTCGTGCGAGCCTTTGAGTAAAATTAAACGACTGTTTTATGAGAAATCGAAAATTCTGAAGAGGCTACCAAGTTTCTTCAACATTTCTCAATCAGTGTGTGTCACGTGACACATACGGACCGCCATGACAAGCTAAATCTATGAATATCTTCGAAGAGAAGCTGACAGTTGACCAGCTAGTCTGTGTAAGCCGAAGGTTCATTAGCGTGTTCACAAAAGCTCATGTTTCGTCCCTATAATCAGCCAAATGAATTAAGGCCACAATATCATTTTTTTAGGATACATTTTAACATGTGCCTTCCATCTACGCCTAGGTCAGGTTGTTGGACCAAAATTTTGTGTGCATTTCTCACGTTTCACATGCGTGGATTTATCGAGACAAAAATTTCCTTCCGGTAAGATTTCGTTACAGAATGCGGTTCTGGTAAGAATCGAAACGATATTTAATCGAACAAAGACAAGAAGATCCAGTTTCTGAATCTGCTCTGAAGTCAGAACAGCTTCTGAGACCTGCAAATTATCTCGTCCCGTTTTCATGGCTCCAAAATGTACATAAAAAAGAGTGGTTCTAATATACAGCAAATTTTCACCTTTTTTAGACAGTGGCGTATCCTACAGGTATTATTTTTATTTAGTGTTCTGTCTGACGACAGGTCCATATGAACAGGATCCTTCCATCCTTTTCTCTTCTCGGACTGGGACCTGTTCATATACGTTCTTGGCAGATGATCCAGAAGTGGTTTGCCATTGCCTTCTTCTGTGTGTGAATGGAGTAATTGTTGGGATGCCACGGAGGAAAACTCCGTGTCGCCTAGACCACGGCCTTGCCCAACACAAGTTATAAATGCGGGCACCGCCGGGAATCGAACCCGAGACCCCAGGATTACAAGGCCAGCGTCCTAACCGCTAGACCACCGTGGCTCTCCTATCCTACAGGTACGACCAAATAACACAGTGGTTACGAAATCGGAACGTACACAGTTCGAATCCCGGAGGAATACACCCTAGGGCATTGCTCTCATCGCTTCCTGCCACACCACAGAACAATTCAATAATTCAATTCACCTTCTGAGTTCCTACTGAATTAAGTTATTACATAACGCGTCCTCAGACCGGATGAGGCGCTGAGGTACACGTACGTCGTTGAAGGAGCTCCGGGCCGAGTTCGAAACATCACAGCAAAATTACCAACAGCTACATTACAGCGTAGAGAACGCACGCACTGAAAAGCTATTAGTAGTTCGGCGAAATCGCTTTTAAAGTTTTCGCTTCAAGACGGCGTCGAAAGCAAAGTTTCTGTCACATCGCCTATCCCGCGGGAGGGTTGCATTGTCTGTAGTGGTCCATCCAATGAATCATCTCGTGAGCAGCGGCTAGTAACAAGGCTAATGCAGAACAAGCGAATTATTGAGTTCGTGCACAGGCGATAAGACTTCGCGTATCGCCTGTTGCGTCTTTGTCAGGGATCCTACCAGGAACACTCACTTAACCGGCCACCGTTCTCTGAAGGTAAGCGTTTGCAGCTGGCGTAGAAATGCTCGTACATGAAACGAGAGGAACGCCATACGGGCGTGCCATCTGAGCTATCCTGAGGCGCGCTGCCCAAGAACACTCGCAAAAAGTCGGCCAGCGTCCTGCCAGAGAGAGAGACACAGAGAGAGAGACTGCAACATGTTTGTCCAGAGGCGCATGCCCGAGCTCTCTCCAGACTGTCACCTTCGTCGGACTCTGAACCGATAACACCAACAGACGAGAGGTAAAATGTTAGGTTAGGTTCGATCCCAGACGCAAGCTAAACAGTCTTTAACCCTTTGAAGCCGAAGATCGTCTGAATATTATTTATGAATTCAGTCCGTACCGCGAAGAAAACACTACACCTCACCGTTACGAAAATCAGCTGGTTAACCCTTTGAAGCCGAAGCTCGTCTTCATAATATTTACGAATCCAGACCGTACCGCGAAGAAAACACTTCACTTAACCATTAGAAGTCGAATCAGGCGGTGCCACATAAGATTTAACAAAAGAACATCCCGGCCAAAGCCTTAATCACGCACTGCGTCCCCAAGACACCCTTCGACTTAAAAAAGAATAAACACAGGCTTGGCGATGTCTCACGTCCTAACGGCTGTCTTCTGACATGTAGCACCGTGCAGAAAACAATCGATGTTTCGAAGGTGTTTACTGCCTCCATTATCAGAGGGTCCTCTACAACACAGGTCAATTTCTATTATGCTACAGGGCGCAGCATTCGAGAAGACAGTCACGCTTTGACAACCTCCCATTCCTGGTGGCCCCCACATTCTTCCGAGCAACCGGACGATCTGCAGCTGAGCAAACAATCCGGAGAAGCCTGTAGCCTGCTTGTGTGAAGAGCTCTTACAGCATTCCGGGGAAGTTTGTTTTTACGTAAATGAGAAATATACCTCTACCACACAAATTATTAATTTTTTTAGCCGGTTAAGACAGGGGTGGGAAATCGCTTTTATGTGCGGGCCGAATGTAACCGCGTTTGGAAAAGCGACTTTTCGAAGAACGTAGAAAAATAACGATTAACTGTCTATCAAGTGTCTGAGCTGCCCTGACACACGTCCTACAGGAAACAGAAGCATGAGCCGACGATGTTAAACACTCACTGCTGCTTCCAACGTGACAAGGCACGAATTAACATACTCGCAGTTGGCTCAACTGGACGTCGTCACTCAGGGCTTCACAAAACAGTATTTACGTGGCATGTGTGCTAACCAGGGACAACAAAACCTAAATTCCAGTCAAATACACGTTCTTATTTCAACTATTTTACTCCTCGATAGCGTGTGAAGTCCGTGTGTGCCAACCAGGGGCCCGGATACCACCAAATACCACGCCTAAATCAGGTTAAGTAAAATCACTACACGTGGGAAAGGCTGAAACATACGTCAACGAATCCAAAACCTCGCTCCAAACAGCCCAAACACTGGAACACAAAGACACATAGGTCACTTTTACCAGGAGAGATTCGGTTAGGTTATTAGGCGCATGCGCAGAGAATCATATACGAAATCGTCGTCTCGCCTCACGAAATTGAGCACTGAACCAGTCTCCAATGACATAGTCATTAGAATAATGGCAGGCCTTGTGTTGGGAATTTTTTTAGACAAATTCCGATATCCAAAAATGTTAACAAAACCTTCATGTGCCAAACACCAAAGTCAGCAAATATCAAAATGGAGTTCGCTACACAGGAATTAGGCTATTCAGAAATCTTCCCTCCCACTAGAAAAAAGTCTGAATCATGTACAAAGAAGTTTAAGCCAGAACTAAAATGGCATCTCCTATCTCACTCATTCAATTAAACAGAAGAATTTATATCAACCAAAAATTCTCAGCTATTACAAAAACACGTAAACAAAAATGATTATGCTTTCTTATGTAATTATTTTTGTGGTAATACCGACTATAAATCACTGTCATAACTACGTAATTTACATTTGTATTGGAAACAAGTATTGTATTTGTGTTACGTCACGTTCTAAAACCTTTTGCTTGGTCCTGTGAGAACTCTATGGAATGCAAATAAATCCTATTGTATTCATATTAATAAATCCTTCCTTCTTCAAAACGTCATCCTCCATTCTACAAATCGTCTGAGAACAATCATTTCTCTCTCATTTACAAGGGTTAATTATCCTCAGTTCATTAATATACGTAGTAACGCAAATGTTTCGTAATGACCGCCATGTTGAAGCGTTACTCACAGAACACGTGACCGGCCTTACTTTCCCGTATCCTGGTCTGTCCACTCGCTAAACACTTCACGATTACTACCAACCCCAAAAACTTACACTGACCGCAAGCAACCAGCCTCAACCACATCGAAAGACGAGTTACAGAAATAATTCCTGATTATAATTCGGTCAATTCGTGATAAAATTTGCCATTGCCTTCTTCTGTTTGTGAATGGAGTAATTGTTGGGATGCCACGGAGGAAAACTCCGTGTTGCCTAGACCACGGCCTTGCCCAACACAAGTTATAAATTCGGGCACCGCCGGGAATCGAAACCGAGACCCCAGGATTACAAGACCAGCGTTCTAACCGCTAGACCACCGTGGCCATAGAGCAAGTGGTATTCAACCTTTTTTGTTCGCGTACCCCCAAAGTTGCTGGTGTATAATTCAAGTTATACATAGTATATAATCTACATCTAAAATAAATTAAATAAATTACATTACTGATTATTTAGTGTTTATCATAAAATATATTTTTTTATAAATTTCACGTGCCCCCTAAGATGCCTTCGCGTACCCCAGGTTGGAGACCACTGGTCTAGATCACATATCCTATTGTAATAAATCGGGACTCCGGTTTCCTGTAAAGTTCGTATTTTCAATCGATTCTCATTGCAATCTCCACATTGTACCTTCTCATTCGACGGTACATAAAATCGATATATGAGTCAGCGCAGTTAAATAAGCGAATACACACGACTGTCTCCTAATAATTCAAAATTAGAGTCTGGATTCGAGGATTACTGGCGTCTAGGCACTGAAAGAAAAATGTATTACCGACAGTCGTGGCAGATCGTAAAACATCGGGCTTCATTCGGGCTGGGATAAAAGGAAAGTTGACCTGGGGTCAAACGCTGATCTGCCGAGAGCCGGGTTCAAGTTGTAAAATTTTCGGTCCGCGCGGATTCGTCCAGGAAAACTCCACACCCAGAACGCACGAACCATCCTCGGCCGACCGGACTCCACTCGCAGTGGAAGCTTCGAAACGTCGCTCACACCAAAGCCGCCGTAATGATTCTATATCTATATTTTTCCCGCCGTCTCTGACAAGGTGTCTGTAACCTGGAATGCAGCGCCGTGCAGTCTGCTAGAAGCTTACCGACGTTTCGGAGGTGCCTCCTACCTCCATCTTCAGGGCGGTTTCTTCTGGTTAGCATTCGAATGTGGCATTAGATGTTGTTGACTGGTTTGTTGTGGTCCTCCATTTTCGTCTGTCTTGCGCCAATATCTTCATTTCCACATTTTTCATAGCCCACATCCTCATAAATTCCAATCTTTGTCTCCCCCCTACAATTCTTTCCCTTCCATTACCAAATTAACCAATTCCGGGTGCCTCGGAATGTGTCCTATCTCTTCTTTTGTAAGATTCGTCCTTCGCCTGTCCTCATTTCGTTCTTGATAAGTCCACTTAATTAGATACTCCTTGGAAACAATCTGTGTCGCTGGACAACCATTTGCGACTAGGTAACGTGGAGTCTGGTTATACCACCGAGGCGATATCTGTCGGGCGTTTGTTCGCCGAGACCTTGTTTCACGACCAGGTCAGTCCATGTTGACAAAGCGACACTCTGACAGGATCCCATCCCAGCCCATCTGTCCCCTGTCAGTATCATTCCACCATTGCTCACTCGTGTTTCATTCGGATGACGGACAAAGGACCCTTACAGAACCAGTTCACAGACACATAGCCTCCCCTACCGTGGCGTGTTTTCAACTTCAGATTCTATTGAAGCATTTGGCTGCTTCATAACAACCCATCACAGCCTACAAATAATTAATCGTTCATTACCAACGATCGAAACTTTATGTCAAAACGAAACACGACAATACTTTTAAAATACATTTTACGAGGGCGACAAATTATGGCGGTAAGGTCGGCTAGAAACTACATTGCACTGCGTATCTTTGGTCTACAATAAATAAACTCTCCATTCTGAGGCCTAAATGCTTCAATCTGTCGCGATCTACGTCACACATAACCACAAAATATAACTAGGTATCAGCATCACTTACCTAATATCGCTGACGTACACCAAATGTTATTAATTCATCTCTGTCCAAACAATTGTTCTACCACATAAATGTTTCACCTTTCGGCTGGATATGTCTTTCAATCACAAAACAAACTCACAACGGAATAATCCATACACATCCACAATATAATGCTATGATAAATCATTTACAAAAATTTTCCAAGCAGACATAAAACACGTGTAGGAAACATTTTATAACTTCAACAGCCAACCTTCACACGCTGCATAAAGCGACCGACTGAAAGCATTTGCAGCCACAGATTATACCAGGCAGTTTGAAGTAGCGCATCTGTGATCTCAGGCGAGTACTTCTCGCGCATGCGCAGTCCAGTGTTATGCATAGTGGCGGCGCTGTTATGAGAACTGAAATTCCGACAGTGGAAAGGGGAACAGCAAACATTGATACATAGTTGACAGATATAATTGACATCTTATTTGAAATAATTTGAAACTTTCACGATGAATAAATTTAAGAAAATTATCTCTGGGGCCCTGGGTGAATTTCTATCAAACTTATTTGTTGTGAATTATTACTTATCACTTTAAGCGATCAACAAAAAGATTTTGATTGGCAAAACACGAAACATCAATACTACTTTCGTGACTCGGAGAAACAATGAAATACAAAGTTCTCACGAAAGTATCTGCTCTTTGAAATGTAGGGACTAGGTTCCATTGTTAACAGACAATATCACGAACCTTACCGACTGAGTAAAACTTCACTTTCGTTTCTAGATAATATCTGACTTTCCAATTGTACCAACTACTCCACCCACACATTCCAACAAAGGAGAACAGATAGCACACTAAAACTGGAATTTCCTGCATTAGACTATCGTGCAAGGAATGCATTTCAGATCATTTCCGTACACAAGAAATGTCATTTTCATTTGCATTTTATTCTGGGATAGCATTCATAGTGTTTTAACGTGGTTTCAGCGGAATGAACACATATATTGGCCCACAACAATATGGATATAATTTTATCAAGACGAACATCATGTTAAGCACGGATGCACTAAATGGACATTTGCAATTAAAAATAAAGAACGAGAAAGGAGAATACTCTTTGCTACTATAAACCTAGTGTATCATTTAACCGCAGTTGGCCACACTTATTTACCAAAAATCATGAACTAAAAGCACCAGAAACATTAATAGAATCAATTATTACTTACTTCTGCAGTCTTCGTTGGCTGTCTGTTTCAATAAACTGATCACAAATCTTTGGCTGACATTGTTTTATGAACTCTGACTTTAAAACCGCAAGGAAAAAAGCCAGAAGACATACTTTAGCAGACAGATCTTGAAAACTGCGCTATCTCGACACGCCATCTTTCACTTATGTCGATTACCAACTTGAAGAAACTGATAGCGCAAAGTTTAAAACCATTCCAAGTTTATTCGAAGATTATTTTGTGGTTTCAACACGAAAATTAAAAGTACAGGTATCCCTCGATTTACGCCGGGGATTCGTTCCTGGACGAATCGGCGTAAATTGAAACTCTTTTATAATTTAAATCAATGGGAAGTCAACGACACGCGTTCACAGCATCCAAACATTGACGATTAATATAATGACATTACATTTAAAGCTCTGAAATAACGTAAATAAAATAAAGAGAATTTAAAAAATATATTTTATACCCTTACAATCGGCAATTCGTTGGTCCCCGCGATTCTTTCATGTGATTGATGTGTACAGTCATCTCTGCTGTTATGCGACAGTTGCATTCATGTAAGACGCCGACCTATAGAAAATCGCGTAGTAAAAATAACCCTGGGACCTCCGCAGAGATTAAATTAGTCCTTTGAAAGTTTAAAGCTCGAGGAATGAAATTGCATAAGAGCAAACTCGCATACGCAAAAGTTTGCATTTCACAAACAGATTTTACCGATTCATCGATCTCATTGTAGCAAATTCGCTTTAACGAGACTTACGTAATTGCAGAGATGATTGCATTTATAATTTTTATTCAAAATCAGCGATGTAAGAATTACGATTTAGTATAAGAATCAGTACGAGATACATTGTAAAACGTTATAAATAATAGTAAAATATATTTTTTTTCACTTTTTGACTTGCTGGTTTCAAAATCGGCGCAAATCGAGGGCTACCTGTACACTGTGAAACAAGACTGTCAAATATTTGACAAAACTGTATAATTCTTTACAAACGAGGAATCTTGGCAGGCCTAGGGAAAACGGTAGAGGATGACGTGACCTTGAGGCAAAAGTTGGGGTGGCAGGAAGTGACAGAGTTGTAAAATAACTTAGTTGTAACTTTCATCGTCCTATGTTGGCAGCCGTTCTGTTTCCAGGAGCGCTGACACTTCAAGGTTATAGTAATCGAAATGAAACACAGCTGACGTTCTAGCATACATTCGTTGTTCTCGGGCGGTAAAACAGAGCGTTTTTTATTTACAACTACGTGTTCCATCTCTTTTTAACAATCAGCAACACTGCATTTTGAATCTACGGATTTCCTATGATGTTCACAATAAACAGCGATTATTTCCTTAAACAGCGTTAACTACTTGATCTTTTTAATGGTGCAGTTCGGTGTTTTCTTAGCGGGACGGACTGGATTCTTAAAAGCTATTTAGATGAACTTATTTCGTGCATTGCTTAAAACTTAAATAATTTAATGACACTGTATTGACTGCGAAAGTTATTTCGAGCCGAATGACAGTTCTGTCCACAACAGATGCTATACTATAACGAAGTTCGGACGGTAACTATTGATCCCCCATTAGCTGGAACGGGTACTGACTTCATTTATATGCAAATGATCGGCTGTAGGAGAACCAGCTGCCTTTTCTGTCCTTAGAGATCAACCAAACAAGGTGGGTAAAATGCCAAGGGCCTCCTTATATATTCACAGCAAAGCAACACCTCGTGCATTCCTCACAACGACGAATCAAGGTGACTGTTCATAAAGCTGGACACTAGATGGAGGTAAGTGGTCAGCTTTAAGCTCTGGCCGCCTTATTACCCGGGATCTGTGCGATCCCTATTGCATAGAAGGTTATGTGGGGCCAGAGCCTGGCCCGGATTAGAAACGAATCCAAGTCATCCCAGCCTGTAAACTAGTCACTACACTGACTGAAGAAAAATTATGACTGCGGGTCTGACTTTGTGATGTTAATACTTCTCTTATATGGTTATCGCATGGGAAGTACTGTTATGTACCACTAAAATCGTGCACAATGTCTTTCACAGAACAATCATCTCATAAACCAGTGTTTCACAGTTCCTTGTCTGCATGACAATGTCACGCACCTAGTAATTTTTTCACTTTCTCAGTGTAGCAGGTGGCAAGCCTGCTGCCTCCGCACAATTTCTTCTCAGTTCTGATGTGTACGCTAGAGCCATCTAGTAGCGTATCAGAAGAGACATGTGTGAGAAACATGGCCGCTGAAGTTTGTTTACGAGACATCTCGCTCATGCTCGTGAGTAAATCTAAGACATGGACCGCCCCTCCGTAGGAAGTCATTCATGATACGGATTTTTATCACCTTTGAAAATCCATAGACCTCGGCCGGGTTTGAACACCCTAACCTATAAACTTCTCAAAATGTTTATTTACAACAGGAAATAAATACCTTCGTGGAGAATTACAAATTGATGCTCGTCTTCTGGGTTGTGATGTCATGTGGATAACATTTCAGAGGAACGTATTACCTCCATATTCAAAAAGAAGAAATGCTGGTATCTACTTATGAGTCCATGTGGCATTACAACCCACACTGAATATCCGGAATTAAGAGTTATGCACAAAAGTATAATAAACAATGTAAACTGTCAGATACACGTCCATATTTCTAGCATCTTGTAAATTGTAATATGGCTTCACTTCGACATTTCTGTTTGATGCAGCTGCTGATCAGACATTCCAAGCCTTTTTCCTCAGCAGTCATTGGATACGTCACAAAACAAAAAATGTTACCAATGTGACAGTGTATAAGATACAAAGCTTATCAAAATCTTTGAAACAGCTTAAGTTAAGGCACTGGGCCCTGTACTTCCAGCTAACGTATTTTATAATTCATGCATACTGTTCTGAGTATCTGCCGAACAAAATACTATTTTAAATAAAGTAACTTACATTGAATTTTTGTTAAAAAGAATTGTTTACATACATCATAAAGCAAACAAACATTTATGTACACATATTTATAAGCTATTATGATTTTGACAAAAAGCAATTCATTGTATGGTTCTAAATCTTAAAAGCACTTTCTTGGATTACGTAATATGACAACCTAACCTAACTATAACTTAATTATTTGTGTCTTATATTCTAACCAACAAAATAGCACTGTGGACCAAAGTCCTTTTGATGCTAATAATCATTTAGTTACTGAAGAAATTTGCAGTCATTTATGGAAGCTAAAGCTTCATTAACGTACAAACAAAACTGCTTACACTTTGAAGGACACTAATGCCACTAATGGCATTAGTGTCCTTCAAAGTGTAAACAGTTTTGTTTGTATGCATGTTTCATATTCCAATACACTACACGGTATGCAAGGTGTTCAGAAAAGTCTGCCATTGGTCCATATGGTGAGCTAGGTCAATCCAGCCCGAACCCACTAACATTTTAATATCACTCCCCCATCTACGCCTATGTCTTCCAAGTCGCCTCTTCCCTTCAGGCTTTTTAATCAAAATTTTGTAAACATTTCTCATTGTCCCATTATGCTACATGCTCTGTCCATCTCACCCCCCACTCGATTTGTTCATTTTAATAATATTTGAACAAGACAACAAACAAACGCAAAGCTAAGAAATGAGAGACAAATTTTATGGACAGAAAAAATAAATATAAATAGTGCTTTTGCACATCTCAGCATGTAACGAGGATTTAGGAAAAAAAACAACTGAATTACTGTATATAATTTCACAGTAAAAAATGCCTGCATGGACACTGAAAGTCATGCTTAGAAGCGGAATGTAACGTCTCGTCCAACGGGTGGCACTTTTCCACTCGATCGAAACCACCTTCAATTCCCAAGTACAAGCCTCTAAGGGTGTCGAGTGCGTGTGGACAGAGGAAAATGAGCAATGCATTTGTAAGGTCAAAGGTAATACAAAGCACAAAGAATATCTTGACAAATATTCACAAAGTGTGGCTATATTCACATGAAACAATTACAATTATGCAATATTTTTACCTATTACTACATTCTACATTACTTATGGTATAAGATTATCTCTAAACCTTTTTCTTCTAGAGATTAAAAACAAAAAAAACAAAGTTTCGAAGACTGACTTGTGGTTTTTCATAACCCATTTTGTATTTTTTTTCTTTTTGGTCTATGAACACAGAACACATAAAATTAAATTAAAACGTTTCCCTGAATAATAAAAGAACTGCCACAAACATTAATTTGTACAGCACTGAAATATGTCTTTCTCTAAAAACTGTTGGCAACACAGACAGATTTTTAACTTGCATCAAAAATGCATTATTTTCAATTGTTCTTTTACACAAAGTGTCAAAAATATATATACAAAGTATATAAATATATATACTTTCCATCATTATTATTATTATTATTTTTCATGTGAAAAAAATGCGATATTGTACTGTTTTTTTAAAACTACTGGCAATTAATTAAATATCTTTTGTTTTTTTCACACAAAACATACACACAAACACAAGGTCTATTGTTTGTTTTTTTTTCACAAAATTATTTTCATCTTGCAAAACTATTTTTTTTTCATCCAACATCGCGGACCACACACATCGGACAACTTTTTAAAATTATTTCAAACATACTTTTGTAGAAAATGGTCTTTTATCTTCTCATTTGGAAGGATATACACAGTTTTATTTATTTTCATATTAAACTTCTATCTAAACAGTTCTGGAGTAGGTGGTTTCATGTTTTTGTTGCTTTCATTTGTTTTTATTAGTAAAAATGGCAGATCTGGTGGGACAACATGGCGGTCACTAGAAAAATTAAACAATCTGAAAGGCATCAAAAAGGGGCCGGATTATACACAGACTACCGTTTGCTAGGAATACAGTCATTTGTTTAATTATTATTCTTGGCACTTAAAGCAGCAATGTTACCACCATTTTTCATATCTAGGTCGACTAAAAAAAAAAAAAAAGTAGTTCTTTATGGTTTTTGTCTTTTCTTATAAAAATGAAGCGACAGGAGACACATATCAGAGGTATTTCTCATGATCTAAAAACTTGTACTTTATGTGTGAGCCTCAGGAAACAGACCCCTCGTACAGCACGTCTTGTTTCAACATTGACCTGAGGACTACTGGATATTGTTCTTGTCTGTGCTCAGACGACAGGGTTGTGCACCAGATTAATTTTACTTCCACTCTAAGTAAACTTTAACTGCAGAAGACACGACCAGAAGGTCTGTGCGCTATCGCTCCTGAAAAATCGGTGCACATGCTCCACAAGCGCGTCTTTCGACATTGTTTCCGTGATCCTACGCCGCTGGCAAAGCACTTCATCAGAAATGTCTCCATCAATTAATAAATTAACCGTGATGCACAGCCCTCAAAAATAAATAAGAAATTAACGTGATGCTTCTAACTAGCTTGTTCATATTTTGGAATTACAAATACATCCTACCAATGATCCTACAATACTGTCCTGTATATTACTTTATAAATTATCAATATTATTAATATTAATATTATTAAATATATCCCTCAATTTCATTGTGTTATGCTGAGGAGAAAACAATAATAATTTTCCCTTTACATGAGTTTCTGAAATGAGCATTTATCTATCACTAAAACTTATCGTCCTTTATAAAAAAATGACTGCCAATACTTACTTAATTACTTACTTACTATGATCAGTTCTTGGGCACAATCACAAATATTCTAAAATAAGTAATAATAAATAGCATGATACCAGTCACTAGAATACACGAGGGTAAAAAAAAATCAGGGGGGACAGAGAAACAGAAACATTTGGATATTTACAATCATTATAAATTATCAGTTTCTTGTTTGAAATATAGTATTGTCAAAATACTAAGTCTTTTTCCCCCAATAGATTTACGCTACTAACAATGATTACTTTCACTCATTTCAAAAAAATAGTTCATATATTTTTGGTATTGTGAGTCATGATAATGAAGGGGCAGTAATATGACATGTTTAATTATTCCGAAGTAAAAGAGGGGAATTCTCACTCCAAAGAAGATGAAGAACATATGGAACCCTCTTTCACCCCCCGTATTTCATTCATTTAAAAACTGCTTGTGACCACTGAAAAGAAATAGCACACGTTTGGAAGTACAGTACATTCCAGAACTTCCACCCATACAGTTACCAACTTATAAAAAAAAAAAAGTCCTGAAATAAATATAAATACCTACGATCGTAATAAAAATGCACACGAATGTTTTGTCATTATACAGTATCAGGGCGCAACGTTTGTGCCCCAAGAATGCAGATATATGTACACAATGTAATATGGGGGGGTGGGGGTGGGGGGGATATAAAAAATCAGCAAGAGTCGCACAAACTCCGACACAAAGCTCCGTGCAGACCAGCTCATCAGAATGCTGCGCACATTACTGCATTCATGTTCAGTATCAAACATCTGAGCGATGCGTTTTCAATTGTCTGTGTGACTGGCTTTGATGCAGACGGCCACTGTGATGTCTGCACACTTGAGCCCACCTCTTCAGCTTTATGTACAGTTAACACTTGAGAGATTACAACTTTGGAAACGGTCATACGTGGTTATTATTTTGGTTCGAGTGAAAAAGGAATTCAGTCAACGTGGTTTTGAGGCTTCGGGCCCGAGATGCCACGGCCCGTCGATCCTTCGAGTACTTTCAGTTGGTATGGGGCAGCTGCAACCGAGCGGAAATTAAGATACCATTCATCTTAATTCCAGACGCCCTGATTCATCATCGAAACGAGTTACTATTTTCTACACTCTCACATTTCACTCGAACCAAAAGAAGGGAAAATTGTGCCTCAAAGTGATATAAAAAGTGCAGTCAAAACACGAAATAAAAATACAGAGGTGAGATCTGTGAGTCTTAGCAACTTAATATTTAATTATATCTATAAAAATGTTCAGTAAAAAATTACCTGGGAAATTGGACTAGCTACGTATTTGGTGAAAGACTGTAAGAACGTGGTGTACGATGAAGCAGATGTCATGGGGACAAGAAGCTAAAGCAAAGAATGGTAAAAGATTAAAAGACTGTAAGGTCACTTGAAGAACTGTGATGTTGCTAACATAACACTGAGATGGTACCAAAATGGTGGGCTATTACAAATGGCAAGACACTCTAATATGCACAGTACGTGAACATCAACGTCCTGAGCAGCGTCTGAAGTGAGGGAACTAAAATAATCATTAGCGTACGTGAGGAATTGAGTCGAGATCATATGACCACAACGTAACATCCTGTGTTTGCATTGTACTCAGAAAATACAAAGATGGCGAGAGGATGACAAAATGCAACGCAGCTCACTGCTGATCTGCTGGAAAGTTCTGTAATCCTTAAATAGAAAAACAGACCAAAAACCTCTGACAAAACATCGTCTATTCACATGAGATCCGAGGTCCTCGTGGCCGTGAAGATGTCAATGTTGTCTTTGTGGTTTGTCACGCAACGTGGTAGGTAAATACAGCGCTGCGTTCCTCCACAGCGTTCATATTTACCCTCAACATCATGCACCACTACAACCAAGAAAACCAACATCAACTCTTACTTCACTCAACTTCCTTTAGAAAATGGTATTGTGCTTCCAAGACGATAAGGAGGTTAAACTTAGCGAACAGCAAAAAGACAAGCCTCGAGGAATGCTTGTACTTGAACAAGAAATTAAGAATGTTAATCCTCTCGACTCCCAATCCTTCCACCACATTTTGTACTGGGCGACATTTACTACAATTTAGTTCAATTTCATCTACACTGTTACGAGACGACGCAAATTAACTTTTAGGCATCTCATTAAAGACGCACCTCACCGAAAAGCGTTTCAAAAGATCTTGAACTGGTATACGTTATTTGCCATGTACACATTTACTGTAAAAAAAAGGTCTTTTAAGATTAACACACACATTAAGACTAGATTTATGTAGCGGCATTCACTATACCCTTGGTGCACCTTGTCATGTGAACTGTATTTAACACTAATGCTATTAATCCTTCAGGGGAACGCAACCTTAAAAAATTCTCATCATCCTATATTTCAGCTTACTGCTCATAACCTGACACTGTAATAGTTTGCAATTGTGTGAAAAGTTTCTGATATGCAGGCTAGCCAACTTCAAAGTTTGGAAGAACAGATTCAGTCAGGAGGGAGATGACAAGTGAGATTTGGCAGGTATGAACGTGCGCAGCAAAACAGTTTTAAGAGAAATCCAAAGCAGAACGGACGCAATGAAAGTCAAATATTACTGCTCGGGGGAAAAAACAACAAGGGCATATGTTTGCGATATAAATGAGAAATGGTAACAATGGTAACGCTAGTGACGGACTAGAAACAGGAATACTTGTCTGCGGGTACATGTTAACACGTGCGACAGAAAACGGTGAACGACAAGAGTACCGGTGCCTGGTCCAGGTCTCTGTAAGGAATGTGTCAGTGTTCAGCAAATACCTACTTCTGCCTTTCCGACGTTTTCCACCTCAGTGCTCCCATTACCCCGTGTTGGTACCATCTCCAAGTTGGGCGAAATGTGCGTCAGCACGAATGCGTACTCAGCATCTGCTGTTGTCAGAGAATCAAACCATTTGAGACCCAGGTACGTCATACCAATTCTGAACA
>NW_019060536.1:349888-369312 GCF_000696155.1 Zootermopsis nevadensis | reverse complement strand
TGTAGCCTTACAGAATTTTTCATTACGCAATGTCTCTTTTTCTAACATGGTGAGGACCGAAACACTGAACATACTTAAATTTAAGACAGTCTTTACATTATTTACAAACTTTCTTCTCAGACTGGGCGAAGCTGAATTTAGCCTTTCAAATAGCTGCATGTAAAATTGAGAAACGTGCATTTCTTTAAAATGTGCGCTGCCTGGAACCGAGTTCAATCAAAAACTCCACGCGTATAAGAATTTATATCACGGAATGTACAACATGAAATAGTTAAAATATTTTAAAATATAATCCAGTGCTTTGGCGTAAGATGAAATCAGCGTACTGCGCGTTAGAGTTACACTGAACATTCAAATGCGCACACAGAGGGACAATCTTCCATTTGGGAAGACTGACCCGCTTACACCTCGCACAGGACTCAAGTCTCAGGGTACCCATCTTCTGCTTGACCTTGCAGTCGACATTCATTACACAACTTTCCATTGCCAAATAAAATAAGTACAAATTTTTGTAACTAATGTGTACGCACTTCTGGCATGGGGTTGAATGAGTTGGTGCAGGGAGTACAAGGGTGAGAGATACAATCACGTAAGGGAGACCAAACTTTTAAAACGCACGTAAAGTCCATAAAAATTCATGACGTGATGGCAAAGAATATCGAGTCCTATGCAGTACCTAACTTTTGAAATATAACCTATTACAATACCAGACTGTGTAAATCCTGATGTCACGTATCACCTAGGGAAATGATATTTATTTAATCGTCATATTAAAATAAGCCACGGTTTACTATTCAAACCATGATAGTTTCTTTTTTTTAAAAAAAAGGGGGGATATCAAGCCACACTGGGTTGATACACATTTTGTGTGCAGCGGATGAAGTTGACCCAGTAACGTCTGCATCGTTCAACAACTTCCAGCAACGTGACCACTGCATGCAGATACATACAATCATTTGCATGCATCAAACTGCCAAATGCAGAATTCTTAAAATGATAAAATGTTTAGAGTTCTCCTAGCTGCAACATTAAAAGGCCTATCTTCCCTTAACAGACTCCACTGCAGTGTTACCAACATTGTTACTAATTTCACACCTGCTACTCCTCAACTATCTTATGGTCTGTTCTGCAACCCCATCCATGTTTGGCATCTGCACTGCGTGGCAGTCTGCGCCGCTAGCAAACATTTCAGGCTGTCTGCAGAACACACCACAGCGTAAGTGCTGCGAGTAACCTTCAATTCGGTCCAACGAAAAGAAGGATTCTTAGCTAAGGATCTCCCTGCAGCAGTAGACACAGCCTCACGCTGTGCCTCACAGAGGCTCGGACAACGCTCCGGCCACGACCTATCCCACGGCCCCACCTTCTTGGTAGGGGCCAGTCACCATACAAGGATGCATAGGGAACAGAGTCGTCCACGTAGTGGTTGTAAAGGTTGGGGTACGCATCAGGAACTGTGATGTGTATGTTGGTGGTCGATCAGTAGGAGGCAGAAGGTGGATCAGGTCTGCAATTGAGCTGCTGTTACTGCTGCCATTTCCCGAACCATTTGAACCGTTATTGCCGCCGGCCGTGCTAGAGCTCCCACTGTTTGCACTTGAAGTAGTGATGCCAAGTTTACGTAACCTCATCTTTTCTTCCCATTCGTCCCAACCGTGTTTCGCCCGATTCAAATTCCGATGCTGGTAGAAGACTAAGCTTATTCGGGTTGGGTGTAATCTATTGGGACGCCGCAAGGCTGTCGTAGCATGCAACTCATGTTTGGCACACTCAAACAGCACTGAACCATGTCCCAGAGCAATGGCAACACCTCCCATCTGGGAATCTTTGAAACATTCCTCATTGTCAATGTAGTCTGTGACTTCACCGATAGGCTCTGATCGGGGCGCTTCTGGAACAACTGGGAAAAACGGAGGAGGACCATACAAGTCCCAGCGGTGTGCGTCCCACCGATGGTGGTGAAACTGTCCAGGATATTGCGAAGCCGGCCCGGCGTACTGCGGGTGAAACTGGCTCATCCCTTGATAACCGTAAGGGGACGAATGATAACACGCCGACCGAGCAGCGGCTTCTTGCTTGGCAGACTGACCTGCATAGAACTGAGAGTTGAAGTCCACAGTCTGGTATGGATAATTCATATTCACATGTGGAGCAGAGGCTGTACGCGAATCCACGTAACCAGCGGCCTCGTTCCACGCTTTGCTCTCCGGAAACATTGAATAGCCTCCGGACATGAAAGAACCGCCGGTGGAACCACAGTAGCCATAGCTCGATGCACAACTGTTTAAACCGGAAACAAAGGGGTTGCCTGCATTGACAGGGGAAGCTGCCGCAGCGGAGTTGTAAGACAGCTGAGCTGCGTGGTAGTCATTGAGCTGCTTCGCTTCATCTGTGGAAGACCATGATGACGATGACAGGGCTTCCTGCTTGATGCCAGTACATGAGCCCTTCCCTTGTTGTGTGGTCACATCGGAAATCATCGCGGTACAGGAACCGTCATCTGCCTCTGTACTGTTCAAGTACACACTGGACTTTGCACTCCGATTTCCATTTAACTTATTGCCGAACCACGACACGGCCGGCAAGGACTCTACTGAGCCCAAGGACTTCGCTCCTTGTTCAGATATTGCCATCCTGTTCTCTTGCGCCCAGGGCATAGACGAGTCCTTCATACTACTGTTAGCCGATGAGCCAGTTTGCTGATTTTGATTGTCCAAATGAAGTGGTTTTGCTACAGAATTTTCACCAGGAGGGAAAGGTTTCAAGAAACCTTTACAGTATGTTTGGTTTGAAGGAGAATAATTTAAACCTTGAGCTCCAGTTGTGGGGGATGTGTTTGTCGACCCCATTTCATTTGAGGACATCGGTGGCGTGTTGTTGATGTTGTTATTACTGCTGGTGCCATTGGTGGAATGCAGGTTTGATGTTCGAGAGGGGGGCCGACCTTTAGGGATGCGGAAGGGAGAGGCCTGTGTCGGGGATGTCGTGGGAGGTGGGGCAGGAGTAAGAGGATTGTAGTCCCAAGTGGACTGAGGTCTCTCAGGTGTCACCCAGCCTCCTCGACTAGAACCAGAGCAAGAGGAGGAAGCAGAGTGGTCCGTGGGGGTCAGAGGAAGTGGTACTGACATTGAGCGTTCAGGTGTTTTGGATGACTGAGGGTTACTTTCCTGGGGTGTATGAGGCTGTGAAAAGCCACTGTCACCACCAGTCGCTGGAAGTGGCAGACTTAAAGACTGCTGCTGCGCTGGATTAGTGCCAAGATGATTAGGAGGTAGGGAGCTATTGCCGATGGGGGTTTGCTGTGGACTGTTTAGCGCCTGCTGGGACTGCGGTGAAGAGAAGGGTGATGGGGGCAGATGAGATGGATAAGGAGACCTCTCCAACTGTCCTGAACCAGTTCCAGCATCATTGCCACTTGATATGGGGCTTCTCTGCTTACTGGAGCCGTCCGTGCTTGGAGATGATGCTGATGGGATCTTGGATTGCTCAGAGTTTAATGTATTTGGCAGGCCTGAGCCTGCCTGCCAATTCACTGTTTCCCCCCGCGAAACAGAAGGTTGGGAGGTCCCGTTTTCCGAAAACAAGTCATTAGAACTACTTTGCCGCTGAGGTTGGCTCTGACTCGGCCGCCAAGGAGATGCCGGCTGCTGGAACACAAACGGACTAGAAGGAGTGGAAGCCTGGTTGTGCGGACTTATGTGACCACTGAGTTGGGCCAGGCCTGTGCCAGTGGGACTATTCACATTGAAGTTATTACAAAGTCCCGCTGAACTCGTATTGAGAGGCGACTGCAGGGGATTCAGGCTTGAACTTCCTCCCAGGTTTGCAGAATTCGCCACCAGACTGTGGTTAGTCGTGCTATCAGGATCAACCCTCCCATCCCGATCATTTGCCGAAGCAGCCAAGCCTGTAGCTCCACCACCAAATGCGCCATAATCAGTCGCTCCCCAACCACTTAAGTTCCCAGAACTCAAATTTCCACTCACGGCTGTTGCGGCTGTAGAGTTCAACCAGTTCTGTTTCCTCTGTGCTTCAGCTGCCATCCAAGTGTGAGGCTGTCCCCATGCACCAGGAGAGCCGTACGCATCTGCACCACGCGACTCGGCGCCCTGGTGGTGATGGTAGCTCCAGCCCTGGTACATGGATACTGGACTGTCAAGCACAGTTGATGACACCTGCAAGTTGCCATAACAGCAAAATGACATTGAAGTTGGTGCTAACATCTCTACAGCACTTATAAATGAGCTTTATGAAAGTTGCAGGTCTGTACAACCCCTTAAAGTTATGCAAAATCAAATTCTATGACATAAGCAAATGATGTTCATGCCCACGGCAGTCTACGTGGAATTTATCGCAATGAGACAGGCGTTTCTCCAAGTCCTTCAGTTTTGCTCTGTCACATTTACTCCACTGCCGCTCGATATTCACTCAAGTGGAATATGGACAATGCGCCTGTTATCAGACACAATTCCACCCCAGCGCAACAATAAAAAGGAAGCGGGGGGTGGGGGGTGTAGTAGTAGTAGTAACGTGGTTGCAACAAATCCAATCCGAATCTTGGATAAGAAACATCTTCTTCTGGAAAATATCTTGAAATAAATTTTGAAGTTTTCCCCATTCATCCTTCACTAAATGTTACTGATACAGTGTCATTAAACAGCCATATCACTGCAGTACCTGAGAGCTCTGGAGCTGTGCCGCCTCCATGCCCTCAAGCATAGATGCCATGTCTAGGGAAATAGGGGTTCCTCTATGGTCCACTGCCCCCATGGAGCAAGGACTGCGGTGTACGGTGGCGGGATCCTTCCGTCCTATCACTGCATCCGGCTCATCTTCCTTACGCTTCTTGCCGTGACGCCGGCATGGCTGCAGTGGAACGGCCCTCACACGCACCTCGCATGGAAATCTGCGTGAAGAAAGAGTACAGTACATTCAGCACAGAAGGACAATTATTCATCTACGTTTCGTGCAGCTTGTAGTATGCGCGTACAGATACACTAGATTCTTACTTCGTCAGTCCCAACAACAGGTAAGAATCAGAAATCCTATATATCAGTCACTAGAGACATTAAAATATATTCAACGTTAAATCACTCACTTAGTCAAGGTTTCCACAGCGCCGCTCTTGACCTTGGCATCCTGTCCTTCCTTGCTCCCAAACTCATCGGTGTCATCCATCACATACAGCGGCAGGACATGTAGCTGTTCGTCATCTGGTTTTGATAAGGTTCGGTGTTTTGTCAGGCTTACCACCTGCAACATTCGATTATACCTTTAATATTACTATTCTGTTCTATCTTAGAATCTACTTTCATATAAAACAGGAATTTAACTACAGCACTTATCTTTTTCTCCTGTTCAGGTCACAAAATACTCGCACCCTCTTTAGGAAACTACTTTACGCAGACAATTAGATTGTTCTGGTCACACGGTCAAACGTCAGCTACGTCGAATGGGGAAAAATTAATCCACAACTGATAATACATCAACCCAAACCTGAACAATTTGATCAACTGCTTCAACACAAGGAACCCACCACGGTGCAACCGTTGTTCATGTTGTGCAGGTCACGATGCGAATGGGCACAGAAGTCGATGCAAGCGGTGACACCGGAGAAAGGACGCCCTGGTTTAAAACCCAACCGACACTCTGAAGCCTCTCTTTCAAACTGCGTCTGGTTCTTAAAAGCATCTGGTGCCAGAGAATGGTACAAGGGAGAGAGCAGTGTTGCCAACACGTGCATTCGTTCTTCCACTTCTTGTTCCTGAAACGTACACAAAAGTTGACAAGTCACAAAAATCAACAGGAAATTAAGTGAACTTAACTGAAATGGCTCTCAAGTCCATTACATCTCCATGATGTGGAATAGTTATTTAACTGTGTTACGTCAACTGCTGCAGAATTTGGTATACTTATCTCTGTAAGAACAAAACTAGCAACTCTTAACATTCATTCACACACACCCACACCTTCACCTTAGTTCTTTGAGACCTATTTTAATATTACTCTCCAATCTGTGCCTATATCTTCAGGGTTTGTGACAAAAATGTTCCAATCACTTTCATGCCTGCTACATGCCTGCTCATCCCTTCATTTCATCGCACCCTGATTATGTACACAGTTCTCCTTAATCTCCTGATACTCCCTCTCTTCCAAGTCAATTAATGTTCTCTCCCCAGCACGTGTTTCCACCAAAGACGCAGAATTCATCCGCGGAAAGCAATGGAAAATGTTTCCACCAAAGACGCAGAATTCATCCGTGGAAAGCAATGGAAATAGAATAATAAGCAACCCACAAGATGCTGGAGCGCCTTTTCAGGGACAAATGTCCAACTAAAAGACTCAATTTTCATGGAGTTAATGTGCCGATAAACGCAGTAAAACACTGCAGCGTATTTCCAGCCGCTCAATTTTCGTGGCTGGAGCCAGGGTGATGAAGGCAACTGCAATGTTCGCACAAATGTTCCTAAAACAAATGACGCACATCCCATCACCAATCGCTGACGATATACATGGATAATCTATGTCCTCCCCGTAGCGCGTTACTTATGGTCTGAAATTTTGCGGTGGTCCAATGCTAATGCAGATTCTGTTTCTAGATGACCGCACCACAAATAAGTAGGCTGCAATGCGGATGTTTTAGACATCCTTCACATTCGGCCAGCTAGCCCGATCGCAGCGGCTGTGAGGGAATGTCCGACACATTCATACAAAATCAACAATAATACCAAACGCATATCTTACCTCAGACCTGACGGACAGACGAAACTTGCGCACAGTCTTGGAGCGTGCGTATTTGCAACCGTTGTAGTACATGGACCAAGAACATCCAAAGGAGAAACTGGCGCCACACGTGTCTGGGTCGAGCCCTTGGCAAGCACAGGTCCTGGGTTCATTGGTGGCACAGCGTCGCGTGGTTGGAAGACCGTATCGGTTCAGTTTGTGAGTTAGCAGATTGTACACTCGGTCCGCTTCATGTGACGGTACCCCTTCCCACGCAACCATCACCACTACAATCCAAGCTGTCGGACACTTGTGGCCTTGCCGGTGTTTCACAATACACAGAATCTTCTCCTCCATGCTTGACCGACGAATTATCTGCAGACAGCATCGGGCTTGTACAAGTTTTAACCCTTTCAGGCCTTTTCTTTATAGCAGTGGTCTGACACAAATGAATTTCGCAAAATTTCATCAACACTCAGCAGCTCAAAAAACTCATAACCTAATTCACCCATGTAATCGTCATCATCGTCGCAGCGTTCTACTTTATCTCATGCCTCTAACCGTATCCTCATCTTCAAATTTTTTAAACACTGTACGTTACAGCACGAGACAGATTTACAAGACGAGCATCAGACTGGCAGTTGGCAACATTTACAAACACGGATGTTGCTTGGATCCCGAAGTGCAGTTATTCTGTACTGACGTGATTTCCATTAGTATACTTCAATAATTTTCACCGATGAATGCGAGTTCCTAAACAGAAAACTCAAAACAGTTCATATGGCATTAAAATACGACTGAAGTGTTCACAAAGACCAAAAATCATAGTGAAAATTGGGTGTTTAATTGAACTCGACACTGGAGCCAGCGGAATGAAATGCGTTGTCGAGACGACCTGGACGAGTTTTCGACTATTCGGGGTCGATACTGATATTCCAAGTTGTTTCACAACAAGTGTATCTGTGATATAATGAATTTCTCCTTTGCGTAGCCATCGAGCCTCGTCAAACACGCAAATACAAATGAAACAATCGCAGAGCAGGCTGCACCCTTAACCAACAGATTAAATTATAACAAGACTAATAACAGCTAACTCGGAAATAAAAGCATACTGGACGCTCGCCAGATAGCAACTGACAAACTCCTCAGAGTATCTAATGGCTGGAATGAAAAACTAACCAGTAAAAAATAGAACACGGGAAATTAAAATGAAATAACATGTATTTTGGGGGAACTCGGACCACAGACTCCATATTCAAGGCAGTGGAACGGAAAGAAATGCAATTTATGGGAAAACACTGAAAATTTATGTTAGATTTTAGAAATTGACCAAATGCTTCCATCACAGACTGGACTATGTACTCCCTACGCTGGCATTGCGATTCCTGACGCGAGTCGGTGGTCAGATGAGTAAAATGCTGATGCTGGATACAGAAGTTAACAATGATGAAGGGAGAGGAATCAAGACAGATTCTGCTGACAAATTGGTTTGTGCTGGCTTTAATAACATTTATGACTGTTGGATCAGGTAATTTAATTTGTGTTCTACCGTGCAAGCAAAAGCAATCAAGACGCAGCCACGAGTTACAAAAACAACTCATAAGATTCTATTTCAAGCTCCTATGCCAATGAATCTTCTAACTATAAGACCGAATCAGACAGTTTTTGAAGGGTGCCGCTCACAGGAAGCCGCAAATCTAGAGACGAGTTTCAGATAATGCGCTGTACAGGTACAGCTACTGCATATCCTATAAGACCGAATCAGACAGTTTTTGACGGGTGCCGCTCACAGAAAGCCGCAAATCTAGAGACGAGTTCCAGATTATGCGGTAGTTGTACCTGTACAGCTACCGCATATGAAGTACGTAAGTTATTTTGAGACGCTCGTCCGAAATGAACAGAGCACACACTGCTCGCTGTGGATCAAGATGCGCTACGTTCAAAACGAAAAGGACGTCAAGTCAAACTCACCCACTTGGCAAGTGGGCAGCCCTGCGTTGTCTTCCCCTCTTTGCCAGTGTACATCACCTTCTCTATCCGCAATGCTTTGCCCTTGAAGCCCATCCTCTTCTCTACATCTTTCCGTAGGTCGGTGAGATTTGCCGATGCCCCCAGGTGTGTGTAGTATGATCCGGGCTCTGGCGGGCCTACAATAACATTTTATTTTTCATTTGTTACTCTTTAATCACTATGGGACGATAATTTATTGTTCTACACAAGATAATAAAAACAAGCTTCCTAAGAAATGTGTTGCGCACATATCGGTGGAATGTGTTGTGCGAGCACGGGGAAAAATGCCCAAAATTTGCTATACTGTCAGTTTTGTTCAGTGTTGAAAAGAACATATAAATGCCACAAAACGTTTGAGGTTATATTTGGAACAAAACCTTGTATATCACCTGCTGATTTGAAGATTTCCGTCTTCTGGGTTGTTGCGCTGTGTAGTCTGGTCGATGTTAACCAACGTTTCAGAGGTCATACTGCCTCCGTCATCAGAGTATGAAGATTTCTGTCTTCTGGGTTGTTTTTCAGCGCAACAACCCAGAAGACGGAAATCTTCATACTCACCGCTGTGAGAACCTCAAGTCTTACCTGCTGATTTGCTTGTTAAATAACGCTGTGTAACAATATAATCTTAATTATAACATTTAGTAACACAAAGACCTCGAACTCAGTGAATTTTGACACGAACGGGTCAACGAAATCAACAAGAAACACGATCTTACATTTGTCAGGTGGAAAGCAGTTGCAGTCGGGAACTTCGGCTCTCACGTTGTTCTTCAGTCGCTCCAGATGATCTTGAAACTCCTTGGCCGACATTCCTCCAAAGCCCTTGTTTGTATTGTGGCATCCATCTCCAGTACTTGCATCAGGCTGCTGTGGGGACCACGGCTGCTTTGTATCCTTGTTCAACATCAACATCAACATGCTTTCACAGAATCAACCTGAACAGTGCCACAAGCCCCGATTTCAACGTGCGTCCAGAACGGACAGGCTTCAGGAGTCGTCTTATGAACACACGACTGCATCCCAGCACAAGGTAAGAATTTTTTTAAATTCAATATAGATTATTACCGAGAGACACGAGCGTCGGTAAATAATAACATAACGTGATATGTAAGATCTGAAACTTGTATGGTGCACGAACGTTATAAAATCCTTCACGGCAATCGGCCACGTCAATGTCGAGTTAAAAACCAGTGTTTCGGACGCTAGCTCTGTCCTTGTTGTCAGGAATGACCAAAATTTCACTAATTTGGTAATTTTTCAGTCAATTTTGGTACTTCCTCGCGCTGACACTGACAACAAGGACAGAGCTAGCGTCCGAAACGCTGGTTTTTTAACTCGACACTGACACAGTTGATCACTTGAGAGGATTTTATAACATGACATGATATGATTTCAATATTTTTATCACTTTAAATTCTGGTTCATAGAGCCTGTAGCATGCAAAACACTGAGAGGCATAACCAAATTGCGAGCACAGTTTATACCTGCTCATCAGCTGTCTGGAAGCCCTGGCAGCAGCCATCACGCAGATGTTCGGGCGTAGGCGTTTCGATGCCACCTTGCCGACAACACCAAGAACCTTTTGTCTTCTCCAGTGGTAATGGACCACCGTCACCAGCAAACAGATACGACAGTTGTTCTGTCTTGACTTTAGTAGATTCTGTTACTTTGTCTGGTGGCGTAGCTGTTCTTACATCATTTTGACTGTTACAGTTACTATTCTGCTCAAAATTCTGACAGGAATACGCATCATTTCCTGCAGAAGGCCTGACGTCACTCCTCGCACCGATGTTATCGAACACCTGACAGTGAAAACCGCCCGCAGTCATCGAGCCGTTCGGAACTGGCTTCCGGTGTTCGCTCTTGAAGCCGTTGTTACTGCCATCGAAACCTTGCTGACCAAAGTAGTTATTATTTCCCATACTGCTAGGTGTTACCTTCCTTCCTTCATTCTTCATCTGCGGGGTACTCAATTCATACTCTTGTTGATAATGGTAAACTCCTGTGGTGGCAGTCACTTGTACCCTTTGATCGTCCACGCCCGCGCCCGGTCTCGCTGGGGCATAAGAATTATTCTGGATTTCATTCCTACACCCCGGTCCTATACCCATTCTCTTTTGAAACGATTTGTCGTCTACTTCAGTAGAACATTCCCTCCTACACTTGAATGTGTTAGTGCCACTGGCTGTGCACTTAAACATCTGGTCTTTGTAATTATTAATGTTATTATTATTATTATTATTACTACTACTGCTATTATCTGAAGACACAGACACCTGTTCCTGAGGTACCATCGGGGAATGCCAATTGACATTGGTACCACTTTGTCTATTGCTGGATTTCTGTTGGAAGTTTGCAGGTGAGGTATTATTAGGTACAAAATGTTTCACAGAAGCACTGGAAGTGCCTAGGTCTAATGACTTCTCGATGACTCCTCCCCGATCCTCGCTTGCTGCGTACTTGATGAAGTTTTCCATGGCTGATATGCTGTTACCGTCCATCATGTCATTATTTGACGAGCTGCTCCAGTCCCACGGGAAGCCACCACCCTCAGACGTCATTATTGACGGATGATTCCGAGGATGGTGGCCTTGGGCTAAAAAATTAACCTCCGAGGATGATTGGTTGTCTAGCCGCTGCTTCCGTTCCATGCCGACAGGGGCCCTGCCTCCTGCCACACTACTGTGATGAGTATCTGACACCATCATGCGTCCCACGTTCTGGTTCTCCGACATCATTCTCTCCGACATCTGTGACACCATGCCAGATGACGACGAGGACATGTATTGTGCCGATTGCTGCTGATCCGGACTCAAGATCTGATGAGCGGCGCCGCCGTCCGACGTTGCCGCTCGGTCTACGGGAATGTGCTGGTTGTACTGTTGCATTTGATGATTCATCTGTTTGTTCAGAATCATCGTCTTTAAGCGACTGTTGAGGTTTATACGTTCATAAGCTTCACTCTGCATGCCATTCTGCACACTAGCCCTGTTATCCTCTCGGTACATACTGGTGGCTGCAGTGTTCTTGTTCTCCTCCGTCCACACCATTCTACCATCGCTGCTACTTGCCGGTACGCTCCAGGGCGCCGGCATTGTATCCCCCATAAGGCTGTCCTGGCCTGGATACCTGGACATAACAAGCTCATGAGTGAAGACACAGAATCATCTGTGATAATCGCAAATGAGATGTGTAGCAACAACTGAATAACAAACCACAATTATTTCGGCGACGTACTCAAATTATCTTCCACCCAGAGGAAATGTAAAATAGAATTTCAACTGAGAGATCTGGTGGCGTCAATGAGGATTAGACAAAATTTCAACACGCAGGCTACACCTGCAAAAAGGAGTTTCCTATCTTCCACCCAGATACAGATACAACCTTCATGTGCCAATATCTAACCTCAGTAAATATCAAACAGGAGTTTACTCTACTGGAATTAAATCATGATATAAAAATGTTTAAGCCAGCGTTAAAAGAGTATCTCCAATCTCACTCCTTCTACTCAGTAGAAGCATTTATAAATGCATGTAAGTAATAATGGTGATGGTTTCTCATCATAATTATTTTGCTGCAATACTTTAGTTCCAAAAACCTGTCAATAGCTGTTATAACTATGTATTTATGTTTGTACTAGAAACAAGTTTAATATTTGTGCTTTGACCTGTCCTTGGCTTACGCTTATGAAAGGATCTATGGAATGCAAATAAATTCTATTCTATTGATTACTGCATCAGAGGAGAGAAACGTATAAATAGACCGGGAAAAGTCGTTCAATACGACTGCTTCATCAGTTTCATCCTGATTTTCTATGACTGGTGCATGAACCATGACTCAAGCGCAATGTGACGTTTCCCTGCAAATGGAAAATGCCGCGTTTCAACCCACCTACTAGAGTTGTGTAAACTCTGTTGCTGAAGTTGTTGGTGTTGTATTTGGGGGTGGGGTAGGTACCCAGGCAAGGCGTTTGGGTGACCGGTCGAGTTGGGGTTGGCGGTACTGGTAGGCGTCTGGTTACTGTAGCCCGAGGCCGACGTCTTCGTCCCATTATTCATCACGACGCTAGGAATTGTCGAACCGTCGCTGTTTGTTTCCATATGAACGGAACTGCTGCGGCTTGTCGGCGTTGTTGACGGAGGCGGGGCCATTGTTACATCCTAAACACATCAGCAACAGTTATCATCGTGTTACGGTGCTTACTCAGCGGTAGCACAGTTGGTAACACTGTCAGGGAAAGGATGACAGACGCTCAGGAACGACTTCTCATCTCAAATAAAAGGCTCTTTGGTCGGTGAACCGGAAGCTGCATTCCTCAGTTGCCATCACTACATTATACTTAGCAAAAATTAATTTTAATACTGTCCGTCCACTAAAGCATTAGTCTCCTAATATGCATGAATATATTCCTTCCCTATCCATACCAGGAGCCATGACATGAGTTAGCAAGTGACAGGCCATGGACTAGACCAGTGGTCCTGAACGCGGCGCCCGTCAAGGCTTTTTTTGGGTGCCCGCGTTGTTACGGAAAGAGGTTGTACTGAATAATGAAGGCCGTTCAACCACAAACATTATAAAATCGAAGCGCAGATCTCGACTTACTGACGCCCATCTTGACGATTGTTTGCGAGCGGCAACATCATCCTACACTCCCAAATTTGAAAAACTGGTCGATGAAATGCAGTGCCAAACATCAGACTAACTTCCCACTCGAGTAATAATAATTGCACTTATAAAAGTACGTATTTCTGATTTCATGGTTTCTTGTTTCATTAAACGTTGTGTTATCTTGTGTATTATTTGGTGTCCATATCTTATTTGTCCAGAGAAAAGAAAATTTGGCTTTGTTAATTGGTTGGCGCCCGCCACGATCTCATAAACTCTCAAATGTGCCCGTAGGCACAAAAAGGTCGGGGACCACTGGACTACATGGCTGAGGTTTGATTGTGAGTTTTCCCGTCCACCGATTCCACTCGCCTGATTTACTGGGCTCCATCCATAAGTGTAACGGATGACTGGTGGAAGGTACCCAAGAAAGGCGCTAAATGGTCAGCCAGGTGGAACGCGGATGAGGGGACGACCACGTACGAGATGGCTAGATGATGCGGAGGCAGATCGAACCATCGGAGTAAGAAGATGGCGAAGGAAGGCAGAGTCAAGGGATGACTGTGATAAGGGAGGCAAAGGTCCTCGGAGGACCGCAGAGCCACGGAGGAAGGAAGGGAATGCTACGCTGACCAAAACTGAATACTAAGATCTCAATACCAAAGTTTATTAAAATCCATTTGATGTGAACAGACGGTCTCGTGCGGTTAAATGAACACATAATCTGTGAGAACAGACGGTCTCGTGCGGTTAAATGAATACAAAATCTGTCTTGCGTGGTCTGTGCAGGATCACAGTGCAACCAGCTTTAAACAAAGCCTCGAAATTCAAATTTCTGAGTGGCATTCAACGCAGCCAACTCCCAAATCAAGGACCAAACTCGTCAGCCAATGAGCTCAGTTAAATCAGTAACACTCACGCAACATTTACAGGTAAATTTAATTGTTTCAATGCAATAAGAATCTTTAGGTATGAAATATTTATATTTTCCGAAACAGCAAAAATCCAAAATGGTAGACACATTCAACCGGCAGTGACACACATTCTTTTACCATTTTTAAATCAAATTCTGTGCTGGAAGTACGTGAGCCTCACCTGTGACGAACCGTAGCTGTTTGCACCGTTGACGTACTCTCTCTGGTCGGCATACTGTCCGCCCGGAGACGCGTCCATGTACTGCCCGTTCATACCGCTTGTCCTGTGGACTGTCCCGCCGCTCACGCCGTTCACAGCAGACGATGACGTGCCATTATGACTGTTCGGCAGTCCGTTGACACTGTTGTTGTTTAAATTCACATTTCCTGCGAGAACGATGAACGCAATTTACTTTAACACAAGAAAAATACTTCATCATGACTTTTCACATAAAAAAGCAATTCTGAACATATGAAGAAGACCTATTACTAACTGCACTGCGGCTCATCTGTGGTCCAGCAAGCCGAGCGTCACGCTATAAACTGTTTTCCCGGAGTTAACGTCCAGCCAGCAGCCCTGTAGTACGGAGGCTTAAATTCCATATTCCCATATGATACGGGTTTAAGAAGTCAATCAAAAAATATTCTGTCGTTATAATACGAAGACGCATAAATTCACAAAATCTGAAGTTTCATGATTTGTAATTCCCACAAAATATTATTTAGGGTCATCAGATCGAGGACCACGAGATGGGTAGTACAAATAGCACACATTAGGAAGATAAAAAATGTCACACAGAGTTTTACTTGCAAAACTTGAAAAGAAGAGACCACTATAGAGGTTTAGGAATATTTGTTAAGATAATATTAAAAAAAATGTTAAACTCATATGGTGTGAGAATGGGCACTGGATTCACCTGGCTCAGAATACGGATAAGTGGCGCGCTCTTGTGGACAAAGTAACAAATCTTCTAATTCCATAAAAGACTGGAAAAATCTTGACCAGCAAAGCAACCACACGCTTCTCAAGAAGAGATGTTCCATGATGTTCATATTAATTAATTAATTAATTACCCGTGTGTGATTACAAGCGATAGAGGCGAGTGTTTGTTAAGTCATAAAAATTGTCGAATTCTAAACAAAGCTGTAATAATATATGTAGGCAAGAAATACTTGCAAAATTCTTGATTACATGTTACGGACACTTACAAAATTTATATAGTCTCAATAATGTTTTAAAATATGATCCTTAATTACATTTTCATGTATAATTCTTTATTGCAGATGTGAAACTATAAATATTAAATTTAAAACTGTAGCCCTATAAGAACAAATCAATAAGAAACCAAAATATGTCCACCATTTTGAACTCTTAATGAAGTGTTTTAGAACGTGAACAAGATAATCATATTTCTTAATTTGAAACATGTAATAATAATCTACGTATTGTCCACTCTTAAATTACTGCAGTCAGACTTTGCCGTCCACTGAAAGCGTTAAACCAAAAATTTCATTTCCATATGCAAAGACATCAGTCCACTTTCAAAAGTGGAACATGTCACTGTTTTACGGCCAACTATCCGCATGGCGAGAAAAATGCACGACGAACTAACAAACCGACTACTTGGAACAGAGTCCTTCTTAGGAACGCGATGGCATGCGTCGCCAACCGAGAGATTCCCTGCCTTTCCCTAAAATCCATTTTAATATTATTAACGAGATGCCACACAGATAATCTTCTGGCACCAAACGCAAACATACCAGCGTGGCTGCCCTGATGTCCATTGGCAGAACCGATAGGTGACGGCTGAGGCGTGTGCACCTGTGAGTAACTTCCACTTCCGCCCCTAGGCGTCAGTGGCTGCTGCGCTGGAGATGATGGCGGCCGGTTGCCCGGCAACCCGCCTTGGGCCGAATACTGTTGCTGTTGTTGCTGCTGCTGCTGCTGTGGTTGCTGCTGGAATGAAGCGGTTGTCTGCGGTTCTGCATTAAGGAACCCAGTCTGCTGCTGGTAGCCTGCCAATCAGAATAAACAGTTTTGATGCCCCATGACAATTATCTTCACATACAGGAGTGTCCAGTTTGTGACTCCAAGATTTTATGAGGTTAAAATTTATCAACCAACACAGATAAACAAAGAAACTAAGTTTATCTCAAAGAGATTTTTTTTTTTGTAAATTCAATATGGATTCCATTAATGACAGAGCAGACGTCCAACTGGTACTTTAGTTCATTCCACGTACAATTTTTCTCCTGCACGACGAGACAAACTTGTTTTTCTCTCAGCGCAGAATTATTATCCTCACCTGTCGCAGCAGGCGACTGATGGTATGCGGTTGAGCTGGCGTACTGCGGGTGATGGTGATATCGCAGGTCTTCCAGCTGCGGAGGCAGCTGCTGTATGAACTGGCCCTGCGGTGTCCAAGTGCCTGCCGCAACGAACATTCATTTGCATTTGTCACATTTTGTAAAGACAGCGAGGGCCATTTCTGCCCGACTGGCCCACTTGCAAAAGCGATGACAGGAAAATATTATGGGGTCTTACGGGCATTCGGTGTCAAGACACGGATCGGATTCACGTGGCTCGGAACGGTGGGGTTCTGTGGACATTATAATAAACCTTCAGGTACAACAGAAGGTGGGGAATTTCTATGACCAACTGTCCATAGAATTGCACGTGCAGGAAGTTACTTTACTAACGCAGATATATTTCTGACTTGTCCTATGTCTGCAGGTAATTTTGTAAGTGAAAACACAAGTTCACGTGCACTGTACAGATTCAATTTTAATTTGTTAACCCTTTCAGTGATAAACCAAATAAACATTTTCATTCAACCGATACTCGTCACCTTCGTTGCCTAACTGCGAGGACAAAAATGTATTTCTTCAGAGGCTGGAAAGTTCAGTCATTTAAGTGCACACGCAACGGTTCCTCAATTAGGAATTTGTTGGGGGGGAGTTGTCAGTCAAGCTGGGGCAAGTTTGTTATGAACTAAACTAAGACAGCAAAATGTGGTTTTTCACAGAGTTGAAGTATTGTCAACTTAAACAATGTTTTGAACCAAATTTTACGTTCACGCTAGTAAACTTGCACCTCTCACCTCCGTCTGAAGCCAAGGTTACGAGAATGCAAGGAGCCATACCTCCACTCATCTGTAAGTCTCCGCGGTGAATCGCTTACTTGATCTCAGGGGCAGTTTACGTCCACGTTTTGCCAGAGTTCCGTTCAATACCCATTTTACCAAAATTGTTTGATCCCACTACATTTTCATGTTCTGAATTTCATTTCAAACAAACTATTTTGTAAGTAATAAATATACCTGAAGCACGGCCATAATGCTCTTCGATCATGCCCATCACTGTAAATTTCACGTGGGGCAACGACCGGCATCTGTTTCTGCTTTCCATTTCATATTTCATGGGCCCGAGTGACCTTTTAGTAAGCGGTGGACCACTCGCTGCATCCCTGATCATGCAAGCAGCCCGTGACATACATACCGACACTGTTTGGATCTGCGCCGGACGCCGGGTGCCACACTGAGTTCGGGAAACGGTCTCTGAGCGGCGGGGCGAAACCACCTGCTGACTCGACCATACCTCCAGGTTGTGGGGGCAGAGGCCCTGTGTTGGCTGCATAAAAAGGCATCACCGTAGGAGCCTGAAACACACGATAATTATTTAATGATTGATAAGTACAGTGGATGGTTTGTAAATCTGTGTTTCTCTAGGGGGCTCCTTCCCATTATTTTCCTATCTCAATTCTGCTACATTTTAGAGATTTCAGAATGTAAACTCAGAGAAATGAGCACAAAATACATTTGAAAACAGTTAATAGGCGGTGCCTATTGGCATATTACTATAGAATTTGTTATCAGATGCTCCACAAACAAATTTGAGTTGCACCTCGCAGAGAAGTTAGCTCACAAAACTCATGACAATTTTTATGATTCCACGCACACTCATCCAACAGAAATGTGAGCTTCTGAGCTCAGAACAAAGCCATCGCCTGCTAACGCAAAGAAACATTTGTCGTGGCAATAATAATACCACATATGGAATGAACCACATCCCTTTGGGGAGATGATTTACAGAAGACGTCGAGTGGCTTCGTTCTTGATGGAGTACACTGACGTCTGTATTGAAGCTCACAAAAATAATGATAGCAAGTCAATGAATAATTGATTCTAGGCCTGCTTCAAGGTCAGATGAAGGTGATAACTTAACATTTTAAATACGAATGGATCTTTGGCCATGTCTTGGCTGCGTTTTCAAGCGATTTTCGTGATCGCTCAGTCAGTGCAGTGCCTGACGATGGACAAGCGGAGGCAGAGGATTTATCCTCTGGCCTCTGCGTCCACCCAGCCTCCTGTCCAATGGGTACCGGGGTCCTTTCCCGGGAGTAAAGCCGGCCGGGGCGTAACTCTGACCACTCACCCCCCATCTAAAGCCGAGGTTAAGAATGAGTAGGAGCTATACCATCGCTCCCCCTAAACGCCTACATGGCGTACAGTGGGACAGCTTTACGTTACGTCTTGTGAGATTCCAGGTTCTCAGGGCGACGAACATCAAGATGGTTCATTCTTTGAAATATGGAGACGTGTAGTGTGGTAGAAACTGACCGATGTTTCGGAGGTGTTTACTGCCTCCATCATCAGGGTGGTGAACACACATCTCAGAAGACTGTCATCCTCATACTCGCCACCGCCAGAACATGAAATCTGACTGAAGGAAATCTCTTTAAAACAGCGCGACCCTGGCATTTGTCAGGCGTGGACAATTTTTTTTTCCCTTCAGAACACGGCACGTACTGTCAAGGTTCGAGAATGCGTTGCTACGAAACAGTTACGATGACTCAGCCGCTTGAAGCATGTACCACCTAATTTAATGTTCAGTAATTCTACGTTTTGTCCTTACGGCGTGTCTATTTTCATACGATTCTGAGCGTAAACAGCGATTATTTCCTTAAACAGCGTTAACCACTTGAGCTTTGTAATGGTGAGGCGTTGTGTTTTCTTCGCGGTACGGACTGAATTCTTAAATGCTATTTAGACGAGCTTCGGCTTCGAAGGGTTAATTAATTATCAGAATAAAAATCTATTATTTCCTTAAACAGCGTTAACCACTTGATCTTTGTAATGGTGAGGCGTTGTGTTTTCTTCGCGGTACGGACTG
>NW_019060536.1:302059-313561 GCF_000696155.1 Zootermopsis nevadensis | reverse complement strand
GGGGGGGAGAAAGAGCATCTTATAGCTAGAAGGTCCCCAGGCAATGCCCGCTCGTCCTTCTGTTAAGGATAAAGTAAGAGTGAAGGCGTTAGTGTGATGATTGGCATAAAAGGCGGAATTTTGAAATTTTGTATTAGCGAAAGCTGAGACTATGAGGGGAGGGGGGTAAATTTTGACGGCGTTAAGGGGTGGTAAATTTTGATTAATTTAAATCGGGAGGGCTGCATGAGAAGCTTGCAGTCTAAATAGCATTTAAGAATCCAGTCCGTACCGCGAAGAAAACACAACGCCTCACCGTTACAAAGATCAACTGGTTAACGCTGTTTAAGGAAATAATCGCTGTTTAACTGAGAATCATACGAAACACGTACATAAGTCTGTCGGTAAACGGTAGAACTGGTGATTGTTAAAACCGGTGGTACATTTAATTACCACTTGGGTTTTAAAGTGTCAACTCCAGCAGCTTTCACGACGTGACTGCAAAATTAAGAAGAATCTATACGACAATTACGATCTCATATGAATTATATAATAAAAGATATAAGAAAAGGAGACAGAGAAACTTTCACTGCCTGCGAAAGGAACAAGGCGGAATATTAATTAAACACGTTAATATGCGCAAATACAGACAGAAGTTTGACGAACTGATCACTTCACTTTCTTTCCACTGTCACGCGTGCACTTTGGCAGACAAAAAGCCGGTTGAAGTCCACGTCCGAAACATTTAATCGTTTGTAAACCAAAATCTATGAGAGCCCTTTTGATCTCTGCCCTGGTTCCTAAACTGCTTTACGTTTCTCACGAAAAGCGTATCATACGAGGCGCGTCCTCAAAGTAAGTTTCCCACTCGTCCCACAGCTAGCAAACCTTATATTGCGCGAAGCGACTGTGCGTACGTGATAGAGCAATGACGTAGCATGGCGCATGCACTAAAGGCACTTCCCGCGTTCTCACAGTAGCATCGTTGCAGCTGTTGAAGATGGAGGTTCTTATTCCAGCCCCCGCCGACTGTGAAGTGCGGTCAGTGATAACGCTAGGCCGCACACGGCTCGACAGACAGCAAGTCTCCTGCAGGAGTTCAGCTGGGAGGTGTTTAATCATCCACCCTACAGCCCGGACCTCGCTCCCAGTGATTTCCATCTTTTCCTACACCTCAAGAAATTCCTGTCCGGTCAGCGTCAGCGTCAGCGTTTTGAGAATGACAGAGAGACAGAGATGGTTGTCACACAGTGGTTCCAATCCCAGGCGGCAGACTTCTACGACACAGGTATTCAAAAGTTGGTCCCCCGGTATGACCAATGTCTCAATTCCGGTGGCGAATATGTTGAAAAATAGCTGGACACTTGCTGTATCTGTTGCAATAAATATTTCCATGAAATTGTGTTTTGTTTCTGTAAACGGCCCCAGGGAAACTTACTTTGAGGACGAGCCTCGTATCATAAACCAAAGTACCCCATTGCATGTCAATTTATACCAACAAAATCATCTACCACGACTGAAATCCAAGTTTGGTCGAAATCGGAACCGGTCGTTCTCAAATTATGAGCAATACGACACACAATTCTTGCGTCACTGGGTTATTTACGTAATATTTTGAACATTTATGTATTTACGTACTAAGTACAAAGAACAGCGATTTCTCGGAAGCAAACAATTTCTCAGATAATCACGACATTTCCGTTTTGACGAACTCAAAGAACGAAGTCCTTCACAACGTACATTTTTCCTTAAACAATTTTAATATTATCCTTCTAACCACGCCGTCATTATCAAGCTCTGTTGCATTGCTGAACAGTCACGAAACATATCAACTCGCATTCGAAGTGACGATGAGCGAAGTGTGAACGGAAACGACTAAACTCGGTCGTAGGACGCTGGATACAACCATCAGCTTCCCTCGGCTATTACCCCTGTCCTCCTCACACGTGACCGTCACACAAATCTCAGATTCTTTCGTATCGATTTTGAGGCATTTGCAAGCGGTCGGGGTCTCAGCGACAGGCATCAGTTGCGAATTCTTAACATTTTCTCACCTTCTGACTTATCAAGAAGAATCTTCAATGCATCATCAAACTGATTAGTGTGAGACCGTTTCGAATGGACTCACCTGACTCAGGATAATATTAAAAAGGGTCTTAAAAATATACAGACCGTGAAAAAGACAGGGTCCACTGGGGCGGGGGGCAATGTATACCTTCGGGTTCCGTAAAGAACGAGAAATGTTTTGATTCGATCAAGGACTGTCAGCTTCGAAACTTCTCCGCTTGATGGAGTTAGTCGTTTGAGGAGGTTAGGTTCTGGGGGGCCTCCAAACAGAAGGCGAGACACCCGAGAACTGATTCAACTACTTTGTTTCAACGCGAGGGACATCACTTTACTTCTGCCGGGCGAAAAAATACGTCGTCCAAACCCTCATAGAACGTCCCCGTCGACCGGAGAACAGCCTACAGCTCCCCGTTTCTTCTGATATCCGAGCGCGATACGTACGAGGTGCGATCGGAAAGTTTCAAGACTGTATCAATAGAGGGCGAACCGGATGTAGTTCGAGCTTCTGCCGCTAGGGGGTGCGGCCTACATTCATAGTGAATCAGTGTGCCAGCCGGCATCATCGAATTAGCATTTGTTTCTTAGTTACGGGCGTTTTGGTAGTGCATTACACCGACCCTCCTGCGATTTCAGGAATGGCGTGTGCATCAAATTTTGCCAAAGACTCGCCAAAACCGCTACGGAAACCTATGAAATGCTAAAGCAAACATTTGGGGAGTCCGCAAACTTTTGTGTGGCATTCACGTTTTAAAAAGGGCCGGCCGAACCTCTGTCGATGATGACGAGCGTTCTGGACGACCATCTTCGAGCACAACGCCCGAAAAAGTTACGAAGATCGACGTCGTACCATCAACGACTAATGCGACATTGTTGGGATAGGCTATGGGACCTGTCAGCTGATTCTAAAGGAAGAACTCCACATGCGACGCATCAAGACAACGCGCCAGCGCACACCGCCCTCAAAGTTCGGCAGTTTTTGGCCTCAAACACCATGGCCGTCATCCCGCACCCTCCTTATTCGCCGTGTGACTTCTTCCTCTTCCCAAAGATGAAAATTCAGCTAAAGGGAAGGAGATTTGAGACGATAGAAGAGATTCAGGCAGAATCGCAGATGGTGCTTGACAGGCTGACAAAGAAAGATTTCCAGGGATGCTTCCAGGCTTGGCAGCGGCGCTGGGATCGTTGTGTTCACTCCCAGGGGAACTACTTCGAGGGTGATGGATGAATTTAATACCTGAGATAAGTGTACGGGTTTTCATACGCGCAGTCTGGAAACCTTTCGATCGCACCTCGTATTTTGCTGGTATCCGGACGTATCATCGTCATTACAAAATGACACTGGTTCCGTGAGTCTTTGCGATTTCTTCGGCTTCGAAGGGTTAATTAATTATCAGAATAAAAATCTATTATTTCCTTAAACAGCGTTAACCAGTTGATCTTTGTAACGGTGAGGCGTTGTGTTTTCTTCGCGGTACGGACTGAATTCTTAAATGCTATTTACAAACAAACAAGAAATGATTTCAATTTTAAATAAAACCGTCATAAACCTCACTTGTGTGTGATCAATCATCGCCAAATAACTTCGCCAAATATCTGCTTGTCCACACTTAGAGACGGTCTGATAACGCTGCTGAGGAAATTATCGCGATCTGAGACACGAACTCAAGACAATGGCACGTCCGGAACGGTCAGAACATCAGGTTGCAACAGTATTTTGTTTTGTGTGGTCCGGCAACTGCCCTCTGATTCCAGAATGACGTCACATCCCACGTCTGTTGTTTGCTACAATCGGCAAAAACCTCGCAAATACGACGCTTTTAACAAGGAAACAAAAAGTACTGGCCACATCTCTGACGTCTACTTTCATTAAGACACCACCAAGAAAGACAGTAAAACAATCGATCAATTCTACTAACTACAAACTGACATTACGCTGAAACCGTCAAACATAACCTCAAATTTTCGCGCGGCCTCCGTGTTTACAGTTGTAAAAATCAAAAATTCTCTCAGAAGCTGTGGGTATGTTTATGATCTCTCTGTAAAGAATTCCACACATTTAACAAAAATATATAAAGATTTGCTAAGCCAACAACGTTGTTGTCCTAAGTCCTACGTAAATAAATTACGACAAAAGTTACTAAACCTCTTAAAAGACGAACGTGACAACACCAAGTGGCGCTAGTGTCGACTTCAAATCGGAAGTTGGCAACTCGTTAATTTTACGTACGACAAGGATTTCAAACACATAGGCGAGTTGATCTGTACTTAACACCAATTTCAACTAAAATCCTACAGTTATTAAGGCGGGCAAGCACACGTATATAATAATTAATATATTTCCTCATAAAAGAGAAGTTATATACACAGCCATTAAATAATCAATTTCAATAAAATGTATTATTTAAGGCACACGAATCTAGGAGTAATTTCAGGGTGTAAAGAATGCCTGTATCAGCACGTGTTTATCCAGTCAAATTATATCATCGAGTTCAGCACATACTCAAAAAAAACAGATAATTATTTCAACACAAACCGTAATCAATCACAAATTTTATACTTCCATTAAAATGTTGTTCAAAGTCAAAAGAAAATACGAATTTTATTTTCGTCTACAGAAGCGCTCCTACAGTAAAACGGACGAACTAACAGAATACGAAACCTAAAATTGAGGGCAAATTTAATTCAGATTTGAGGTTCTGACGGCCTCGGGCATGAAGACTTTCGTCTTCTGTGCTGTTTCCACGCTCAGACCAACGTTTCGGAAGTGCTTGCTGCCTCCATCATCAGGGCTGGGTTCTCTAAAATCTGTCAATTTCTGCCCGAATACACGGCTCAGCGTCCCAAAAAGACACTTATCTTCGGGGAAATACTCGCTTGCAACGTAGGAGTATAATTTTAGGTCTTGTCTGTGTAGCCCGAGCCCTGGAGCGACGTAAAGAAACCAGCTGAGCAACTATCACAGCGCCCCGTCGCGTCGCATGTGGCCGGGCCCTCCTGGACAACCCTGCCTTGGGCTGACAGCTGTTAGACCTCGTGTCTGCCTGCCTCGTCCTGTAGTCTGATTTGTTGTTCGCCGTGAGGTAACGACTCTAGGTTTCATTCCATTCATCCCCGTGGCTTGGACGCATCGCGTTTAAATCTGCCTCGGCTTTAAGCGTGTTTCTCTGTCCTCTTATCGAGCCTTAATACATTTACGAACAACGCAGATTCGCAAACAAACAAACAAACAAAAGCAATGTCGGTTAGTTGGCCGCCATCTAGTGACGCGCAATCTTGGGCCTTATGGAGGGAAAATGTTTAAAAAATCCGTGTTGTTAACACCGTTGCCATGGCAATGCTGTTAAGGGACGCCAACACTGTCCTTGTGGCCTCGATATTTCATCTGCTTCTGGTGAAATTTTTTTACATATGAAACAGTTGAAATTGAATTATAAGTTTATTCCGTCAAATTACAATGTATTTAAAATAAAATAAATTAAAATAATTAAAATATCATTCTGTGTTCCAATATCGAATAATCGATTTACAAATCGATTATTCGATATGGAACACAGAATGATCGATTTACAATTGTAAATCGATGAAATCGATTATTCGATATGGAACACAGAATGATCGATTTACAATTGTAAATCGATGAAATCGATTATTCGATATGGAACACAGAATGGTCGATTTACAATTGTAAATCGATGAAATCGATTATTCGATATGGAACACAGAATGGTCGATTTACAATTGTAAATCGATTAAATCGATTCTTCGATATGGAACACAGAATGATATTTTAATTATTTTAATTTATATTATTTAAATACATTGTGATTTGACGGAATAATCAAATAATTTAATTTTAATTTAATAAGTCACAATAAGAAACAGTGTTAAAAGTTCTGTTACAAGACTTTTATTTCAATTGCTGTAAGATTCTCTAATACATTTTTCGATAAAAACGTGTTTTAAGGGCAACTTTCGATTTTAGCGTCATTCTTGACGAGATTATTTCTGGTAATAAAATATACCTCGACGAAAAAAAAAAATTCCCCTTCCTGTCCGTCCTTTGCTGCAAAGCGTCACAGCTGATTCCCCACCGAATGACCGGAAATCACCGAACACCGGTCACGCTCCTTCGTAATTTCTGTGACCCAGCGGGTAGCCTAATCTAACTGTTGCAGGCTAATCAAAGTCAACGAGAGACAATTGCATTTCGAACTCTGCAGAATTTTAGAGTTACGAACTCCCTAAAACTTAAGTCCGTAATTTTTAATGTCTGGGTGTGGGATTTTTTAGCATTCTGTAATGGCGGAACAGAAACGCATTATTCTTTTTTATGTAGGGTACAGCGTTCTACGTTTGTCTCCGTCTTTGGTCTGGTTGCTAGGCGACCAGAACCGGTTTTTGTGGTGCAAAAGTGTTCTTAATCCGGCGGTAAGACACACCAGGCAAATCAGAAGGCGGTTCTGCGCTTAAGACCGGCAAAGTAATGAGGCTAACCAGCGGTGGATCGAACCCGGGAACTACCAAGACCGCTGTAACGCCTTCAAAGCGACTCCACGCACAACACATGTGAGACGCATGTTGCAGCAACACATTTCGAAGGGGAACGAGTGGTTATTAATCCTCATATTCGGGAGGTCGTGGGTTCAAATACAACCCACACCAACTGTCCTCAGTCCCTACAGGTAAATGTTAGCACGGTATATTAAAATAGGCCACGGTAATTTCATTCTTTTCGACATATAATTCGAAATAACCAAACATTTCGGTGACTTATGACCTAAGTAGTTGATAAGGCGTATAAAGTCCACAAGAATCGTTAAGGTCCATTACCCCTTACACAGGAACACACAACTTTACCCTAACCTCAGCGAGATCACTCTGGTTCGTCTTTAATATTATCTTGTCCTTTGCGGCTAACCGAACAAAATGTCTCTCATTTTCTGAATCTGCTTCATTTATGTTCGTCCAATACATGAAACACTCGCCATTTATGCCAATTTCTCAGTTTCCGTGCGAAGACAGCGAGAGATTTCTCGTGGTACATGGAAAGTTATCAATGAGACCCTGAGCTGGGCTCAGCCAACGCGGGTTTGTTGGCCGACCGACTGACAAAACAGGAGAGAGAGAGAGAGATTACGGTAAAGTTCACACACACTTTGGGCAGCCCTGAGGGAGCATATTGGTTGCACCTGGACTCCTCACTCGTCACCCGCCACCCGGCTGTACCCACGGCATACCCCGTCTCCCAAACATCTGCCTTGCCTTCAAACGTACACAAATTTCGATCGTGTTGCCAAACTAAAATACACATGGATCAAGATGGAGGCTGAGCCCCGGGATGCATTTGTCTGAGCAGTCGACTCGAAGGAAAAGTGGGCAGATAAGAACTGGCTTCCTGATTTTTTAAAAATTCAAAACATCTGAACAAAAATTAGGTTCGTTATTTCCAAAATTAAAATCGTATTATCGTTGACATCATGTTCCTTTTTTTGAGAAATCCGAACGTACTCGACCGATTTTCACGTGATTCACTTTCCGGTACACTAAAAGTCGTCTTATCGTCTGTTCTGTCTGACGACAGGTCCCTATGAACAGGATCCTTTCATCCTTTTCTCGGACTGGGACCTGTTCATATACGTTCTTGGCAGATGATCCAGAAGTGGTTTGCCATTGCCTTCTTCTGTGTGTGTGAATGGAGTAATTGTTGGGATGCCATGGAGGAAAACTCCGTGTTGCCTAGACCACGGTCTTGCCCAACACAAGTTATAAATTCGAACCCGAGACCCCAGGATTACAAGGCCAGCGTTCTAACCGCTAGACCACCTCATCTTATTATTATTTAGTGTTCTGTCTGACGACATGTCCATATGAACAGGATCCTTCCATCCTTTTCTCGGACTGGGACCTGTTCATATACGTTCTTGGCAGATGATCCAGCAGTGGTTTGCCATTGCCTTCTTCTGTTTGTGAATGGAGTAATTGTTGGGATGCCCCGGAGAAACCGGGGAAGCCCCCGGAGGAAAACTCCGTGTTGCCTAGACCACGGTCTTGCCCAACACAAGTTATAAATTCGGGCACCGCCGGGAATCGAACCCGAGACCCCAGGATTACAAGGCCAGCGTTCTACCCGCTAGACCACCTCATCTTATTATTATTCAGTGTTCTGTATGACGACAGGTCCATATGAACATGATCCTTCCATCCTTTTCTCGGACTGGGACTTGTTCATATACGTTCTTGGCAGATGATCCATAAGTGGTTTGCCATTGCCTTCTTCTGTGTGTGAATGGGGTAATTGTTGGGATGCCACGGAGGAAAACTCCGTGTTGCCTAGACCACGGCCTTGCCCAACACAAGTTATAAATTCGGGCACCGCCGGGAATCGAACCCGAGACCCCAGGATTACAAGGCCAGGTATCAGCGACAAATTAACATCTGGAAAAATGATGATATAGTTGCGTCATATTGTGATACCATATATTAATTAATTATTCGGTTTTGGTCCGTCTAATCACAATTCAAATTTAAAATTTAAAATTTACAATTAAGATAATAAAATATCATTTGATGTTCCTCATCGAACAATCACTCACTCCAATATGTAAAAATGAATCTGGAAGTGAACATCACCAAAAAGTTGCATATCAGAAATTGTAATTAGGTTTTAAGTTTATAATTTTAACTTTTACACCTGAAGATGGTTTATATATAAACCGAAACATGTTGTAAAAAAGATGTTCCAAATGTAAATCGATCGTTCGATGAGGAACATCAAATGATATTTTAATTATCTTAATTTTAAATTTTAAATTTTAAATTTGAATTGTGATTAGACGGACCAAAACCGAATAATTAATTAATCTGGAAAAATGAAAAACAGAACGGGTTAGGGGAAATCATGTGTACTCCAGGACGGAGTAAGCGTCTCCGCCCTTCAGGATGACTTTAGACCTCGTGTTTCACATCCCCGCCGTACTAATTTACATACCACCCGTCTAATAAACTTGTCTCATTTGTCAAAACAAAGGACTGATAAGAGACGAGAGTATTTTCTGAGTAGGCGCCAACCTCATTAAAAAGCTGACAGTCGTTCATCTCGTCACAAAATTCCTGACTTCCTATGTTTCGTAATCAAAACACGCCCTATTCCTGGAACATCTATTTTAATATTATCCTCCTGTCTACTTCAAAATATCCTACTTAGTTACTTCTCTTAACGTTCATCAACTAATATTCTGTACGCAATTCTCATTTCCCCCCCATGCATTCTATATTTACTACCAATCTCATACTCCATTCAGTGACCCTAGGTCACATGTCCCGCCTCCATTACAGAACTGACCTCACCAGGGATGACGACACACACTTTGCCTGCTACAAACGAGTATATACGGTGTTAAAAAAAGAACTGACCATTTGACCGTTGTCATGGAGACTCGTTTTCAACGACGTACACAAAATAAATGCAAGTTTGTCTGTACGTATGATTTAACTGGAGAACCGCTGGACGGATTTGGATAAAATTTGGTACGCACGTTATACCACTGGATTTTTAATTTACCAACATGGCGGACTAAGAAACACGAAACAATAAAAACAAATTGATATCGTGACCACTTCAGAGTGAAATAAAATGTTTTTTTCTAATTGGTTCACGATTATAATGTCCGATTAATTTCCTCGAAATGAAAATACGGATCATGGCTGCCAACCAGCCCTTTGTTTCAAGACGTAATTTCATCCCAGGCATCGGTTTTTCACACGTGTGCATTAATGAGCAGTTCTGTGAACGCACACGAAACACGTGCAAAGTTTGAAAAATACTGACGACGGTTTAAAGCATCACGGGACATTTCACGTTGGTGACGTCCGATTACGAGAACGAGTCCTACGCGCATGCGCCAAATCCTTCCACACCTTTCGTGAATCTGATTGTAATTACGACCAGCCACATTGTAAAATGTTTCTGGACCAGACGTGTTTACGAGAAACACAACGAAACACACTTTACACTCCAGTTTCCTCGCGGAGACTGAAATAAAGTTAATAACAGAAGCTCTGGATTAAAAATTGAATTAGTTGGACCTGAGGCGAGGCGAGTCTGAAGATGGCTGTCTTCTGGGTTGTTACGCCGTGTAGTCTGGTAGAAGTTTACCGACCTCTGAAGCGTTGGTAAACTTTTACCCAGAAGACAGCCATTTTAACACGACCTTCATACAACATCTTTCGTCTATTTTTAGGACGTCTTCAGGGACTTAATATAAAGACAGTGGAGAGAGCGGAGAGTATAATTAATAAAACATCCAACTTGAAGGGAAAAAAAAATATTAACATAGACCCTGCTTTAATGAGATATTTGACAAGACTTTTTTTTCCAAAGCAAAACACTTGATGTTCAAGATATCGGACCTTACGCCATTTTATCGCAAGATGACTGTAAGACACATGAAACGTGTTCAGTTCAAGCAAAAACAAAACAAGATAATCGTGAGTCTTGGATGCTCACGTACTGGGTTCGACGCCCATCTGAAGCATTTCAGCTTGCCCGCATCTTCCAGGTTACTATAGCAACTAAGTTAGGGGCTGGGCGACAAAGGTTCGACCCCAGGCAGTGACAGACTCTCACCCATTCTGCCACGCGCCGGACCGGCTCTGGGGCCCACCAATCTTCCTGTCCAACGGGTTCCTTTCTCGTTTCCACACGGATAAACGGCCGGAGCTTAGCCACTCATCTCGACGTAGTTGCAAAGTTAAAATCACGTGGAGCCATACCTCCACTGCACGAAGGATCGATTACCTGTCACAATCGACGACAGCCCTTCGATCTGATCGACAAAACATGTCTGACGCCTGCGGGAATACCTTAATCTGTGATCTGTAAGCGAATGTTAAAGAGTAAAACTCACATCTTGGCACGAAGGAGCGATGCGAGTGTTCAAAGTCATATTTAAGACGCTTGTAGTGTTTCACCTAGCCAAGAAACTCGCCGAATTTCATTGTTCCCCATGGTTCTATAACAAACTTCCCCAAGATACATTTTAATATCATTCTCCCAACTAGGAATCTGTCTTTACAGTCGTACTTCTATTTAGGTTTCTCTAAAACAACTACGGAAGAAAATGTCTTAACTTAACGTGCATCTCTGATGTCCCACCCAACGTATCTAAACACACTAATAACATTTCGACCGCAAATTAGAAATTTAAAGCACAATGACAAATATATGTACCACCCCCTGTAATAATACGTAATTATTCTTTCTTCCCACACAGTATGGGCCCTGTTTATGACTTTCGTGTGATTATCGCCGTAAACAGCGATTATTTCCTTAAACAGCGTTAACCACTTGATCTTTGTAACGGTGAGGCGTTGTGTTTTCTTCGCGGTACGGACTGGATTCTTAAATGCTATTTAGACGAGCTTCGGCTTCGAAGGGTTAATTAATTATCAGAATAA
>NW_019060536.1:224832-242812 GCF_000696155.1 Zootermopsis nevadensis | reverse complement strand
GATTCTCAAACACCTGCAATCTGTGTTCCTCCCTCTGAGTGAGAGACCATGTTTCGCACCCATACAAAACAACAGGCAAGATTATTGTTTTGTAAACTTTAATTTTCAGGTTCTTAGAAATCAGACGGGAAGACAAAATATTTTGGACTGAGAAGTAGCAAGCATTTCCGGAATTTAGTCTCCTGACTTCCTCGTGAGTGTCATTTTGATTTGTTATTGTTGTTCTCGCAACAATTCACCATTACCAAGATCAACTCATTAATGCAGTTCAAGGAAATAATTGCTGTTTACCGCGAGAATCACACAAAACTATAAATACAAAATGAAGAGTTACTAGAATGGCTTTCTTCTGGGTTGTAGCGCCATGTGGTATGTCATGAAGTTACCTATGTTTCAGAGGTCCTTGCTCCCTCCGTCATCGGGGCCCTGGACCACCGTGAAAATACTGAATCCTACTGAAGAATTACTGACTGTTGAAACAGATTAGTTCTAACTGGACTTTAACAGGATAAAAAAAAACTTTTCTTACTTTTCTTAACTAAATAGGCACTTGCTCCTTACACGTTCGATTGATTCCGAAGGCAGTGGATTGCAAAGTGTTACATCACATACAGTGTTGCTACCTTTGCAGATCCTCTGATCCAAAGATACTTCGAGGGAACTTGGGACGGACCAAGATGGTTAAATATAATCAATATTTTCACCATCACGTTTAAGAGTAAATCTCACGTCACAGTTATAACACATTTTAGTGGTTTTTTCAACATTTTCAGTTATTTGTATTCAACATTATTTTTTTCAGGCACAGGACGTGTAAAAGAGTTAATTAAAATTAAGGGGCAGTACATGATTCTAGTTTTTCCCCCCTCTAAATCCAAATGCATTCAAAATTTTGAGTAACCCCACAGAAATGTATGACTCAGATCATCTAATCATGGATGAGAGTAAAATATTAAATTGGGTTTTTGCCTTATAATGGAGGCAGTAGGTACCTTTGAAACATCAGTATCTTCCAGATGCACAGCAGAAGCACAGAGCATTTATGTTAATCGTGACAGCCCACCTGAGGCTTTGATAAACTAAAAGTAAGAAGTCTTGTCTTACTTTAATGGCTCATTGTTAATCCACAAAGTGGATCACAGCAGAACCATCGCATAAAATGCATTGTTATCCAGCCAGCAAGGCATTGTTAACCAGCTACTCGAGGCTTGTGCTCACCTTGAAACAGTATGGTAAATTGAACAATGCAAAATCATTATTTTACTTCCAAGTTTTATTATGAATAAAATTATCAATCTCAAAGACAAAATATATAAATGTGAACACAATTAAATCTGCTTTCCAGACTGAGCAGCTGAACTGCCAGTGGAGACATTGTCGAGACTCACGGCCTATGCGACCAACATGCGAAAAGTCTCCTTAAGAAGTAATGAAATAAAATTGGTAAAATAGAGAACTTTAGAATAGACATACAGCAATGAAAGAAAACTTTAGCAGAGCAACAAATCCAGAAAAAACAGACCAAGCAATGGGTGAGGGGTCTGAGTCTAAAATAATATTAAATGTTTCTAGACACAGAGAAGAATAGCAAAGTAAGAAAGTTCCACCTACACCATCAGTCAAGATCTATCATAATTTCCTTTCTAGCACCCGTGAAGAATTATAAAACTGGCAAAACTACATATTGAGAAACTTTGTGATCTGCATTTAACTTTTAGGTTATGTAACTCAAGGAGGTTATGTTGGACTCATCAGCTGATTTGCTGTAGTAGAACAATTTTGGAATGTAAACCTATTAGAAAATGTAACATTAGAAGAATGAGACATAGGTGAAAGGATAATATTAAATTGTTTTTTTAGGGAAGAATGTTTTGAAAATGTAAAGTGGATTGAAATTGCTCAGGTAAGGGTACATTGAGAAACTTCAATGTTTGTAGCATTGAATCTCTGGGGACTTTGTTATTGGAAAGTTGGTTGATTATTATATTGGGCATTGCCAATCACGTTTGGTTTCTTCAGACATCACATTTCAGCCAGACCCAACTATGACTATGCTTGAAGCTTCGATATTAACCAAATAGGTTATACAATGAAGAGGAATGAATAATAATGTCAAATAACTGGAGCGAAACAGATCTTATAAGATGTATGATCTGATGCTTTCATGGCGACTAAGTATAGTGAATTCTTCTCGGGCTACCAGCTGTGAAATGCCGGTAGCCCTAGAAGAATTCATTATACATTTTTTAACAGATGTCAGTAGCAGCCAGTGCAGAAATAATTAATGGCATGATTAAGCAGGTTAATGACATTGTATTGCTATCAATAGAGTTTACTATTTATGTAAATAATTCCCATATAAATGTTTTTAGTATTCGTCTGTCAAAATGCTGTTGATTTGTTGACTTCCTTCTTGTATAGTTCACCAAGTTTGTGATAAAATCATCAAGGAGAGTGAGATGGGTGGGGCATATAGCATGCAGGGGGGAGGTATGAGAAGTGAGTACAAAATTTTAGTTTAAAAAATCTAAATGGAACAGATCTAAGCAGAGAGATATGAGGATATAATTAAGATGGGTTTTTAAGGAAACAGCTGGTTTCTACTGTCTGAGGACAGGGTCCAATTGTAGGCTGTCGTGAACACAATAACGAACCCATGGGTTACATGAAGGACGTGGAATTTTGTTACACCCATTACATTTCGTGAAAAAACAAAAAGAATCAAGAATCCATTATCTTTGTGTATGAAGCGATATTCTAGGAGGTCAAGCGATAGTGACTGCGAAATGCAGAAAAATTGGGAAAAATTACAGTCCGTTGTAAAATTTGATATCCAAGAGTGGAAGTCGAGCTGGATGCTTTCGAAAAAGTGTGTTGTGCGTAGAACATTTCAAAACAGATGTTACAAATCCCGTTCTTACACAGGACTGCATAAGTGTGTCGAAAGCCCTGTGACGACCACTGCCTCCTTTGAATTCTTATCTGCTCATCGTTAGTAATGATTCTCTGCAGTTGAAATAAATAACATGAATCACTTAATCAAGAGAAATTTTAAAGACAGTTGCAATTAGGATTTGTTTTCTATTTAAAGTGTGCAAGTTCGTGTGGACTGTGCCATGATGCATTTACGAAATGTCACAAAGGGTCTCAGAAGCCAATGGCTCATACGCACGAGACTTCGATTTGCTTCAGGCAGATGTCCGCTGTCATTCATTCAGAAGGCAATGAATTGAGCGCTATCAAACGGAAGAATTAGTATATCATTTAAAATCAGAATCAGAAGATAGGGAAACAAAGTCTGTTTTCCATGCGACTGTAAGAAAGACTCTAAAAGTAGATATTAAGACATCTCTATTTTTCATTGAGACTTAACTGGAAGGGGATTTGTACAAATTGTTAAAATACAGAATCCACACATAACCTGTCTCACTGTTGTTATTTTAACAATTGCTGTATCGTGCATAAAATTGTGACTTAAATTTTACAGAACTGGTATGGAATTTATAAAAAAAAACATTTTAGTCGTCAGTATTTGCAGTCTTCGCGTGTCATCGCTGAATAATATTACAAATTTGGGTGAGATAAGGTTTTGGATAAAATCTTATACGTGAAAAGATGCGATGAACATTATTGGTACAGGGAAACGAGGAAAACACTGAAAGATTAACTACAGACGTTGGCTTTTTGAGTAGTGTTAAGGCAAATAAAGACGATATTAGTGTAGTGTGCTGTAGACAGCAGAAATGGAGACAAATACTGTTGATGAACATCATTTGCATAAAAGTCTGCACTAATAATGCATTGAATGGATTTCAGTAGATATATTTGTTTTTGTTTTTTTTGGAAATGTAACTTCATCTTGTTTCTTCTCAAAATCATGTAATTTCCCCCAGACATTAATAAACAGCAGCTTTACTCAAGCGAGCAGTACATTTTATATTAAAATGAAGTTCGGTATGCAGAATTATAGAGCTCAGTGCAAGTACTGAAAGTCTAAGCACAAACTAAAGAAATAACCACACAAATTTGTGTAATAAACTCTTCTCGGGCTACCAGCCGTGTTAGGCCGAGAAGGATCTATTACTTGGTCGCCATGAAAGCTTGAGGTCATACACAAAGTCATCTGTTATAATTAATGAAAATTTAGAGCGAAGATGTGCGATACAGATTTTGTGGGACTCTCGAGTATCCCGGTGACAGAATTGCTATCAACGTGGACGGACAGTGAAATCCAAATTACTCACAGGCAGTGATTCAAATGAAGATGTTTATGGGAGTTTATAAAATTACATTTTTGATAACTAAAACTTCTCATATCCTAATAATTAATAAAGCCCCCAAAAATCTTAATATCACTAGTAGCAAATTAATTTTTTCTAATAATGAAATTTACAACAGTTTCTTCATACAAGCAGAATCGAGTATGATAATTTGAGTTCCACAATTAAACTTTTATCATTTATATGACACAGCTTAAACATGTTCCAGCCGGCTGTGCGTCGCACTAGCAAGGGTTAAACTGCGGCTGGTAGACCAGTAATATGGATTCTGATGATCGATGCTCTAAGCACCTTCCATATATCAATCAACTTTTTCAGCCTGCAGTATTTATAATGTTAGAAATATTTTGTCATTCTTATAAGTGACACATCAAATACATTCCAATTTAATAGAGTACTGGCAAGCATAAAGCTAGAAATCAATAAATATTATATTACTTCAATAAATCATTTTTATGCACTAAACTAACATTAGAGTAGTTACGCCGAAGGAATTCTTCAGATTATAGGTTATGTTTCTAAACGTTCTTGAAACAGTGTCGTGTAATATGCAGTGCAGTGGAAATGTGACGTTTTCTGGTAGGTCCCGTATATTTCTCGGTATGGAACTGTGAAAAAAAAATGATTTGCTTCAGAAGTTCCCGTGGCTAAGAATTTGATGGTGTGAGATCTACAGATTTACAAGGACAAATGAATGTCATTCCACTGGAAAAGCAATGCAGTATGTCCAACATAGAAATATATTCACCACGTCTTTGTAGCCACTGAACATTCTGACGTATCTTGTGCGTTAACAGGGGTGCCACCATTTTTCAGACTGTCTTATACTGAGTTGATCTCGAAAAATAATACGACAGGCGAGGAGATTGAAAGCGACATGAAAGTGTTACATCTTATTAAATATTGTCCTTCGCGAATATTTATTTAAATACAGTCTCGTCTAACTTTAGTGTGTAGCTAAACTGACAATAAGAAATTTAGAAGAAAGTGTCACGAGTTTTAGTAAGCACTGAAAATAGTATTTCGTTCGTCTAGAACAAGTTGTGTGTAAACGGACGTGGTATAACCAAAAGGTGATCACCGATTTTTGTGAAATGTGTCAAAATATTTATGATTTTTGTCCGCTTAAAGCAGCGAGGAGGAGAGACTTGACTAAAGTGATTTATGGAATCAGAGTGTAAACACATTAATAATGTACCCTTATTTCAGTATCCAACATTTCTTGTACACCACGGTTCTTGTAAAAAAAAAAACCCGAAAACTGATTCAGTTCACTTGCGTAAAGGCAGAGATTGCCTCAGTTCACTTCTGTCATGACAAGACAAGAATTTGGATTGCTTGAAGGTTGAGTCTGATGTTCAGCCGTTGTTCTGCGTAATCTGACAGAGACAGCAGTGTGGGAACCAGAATACGTCCGTGTACAGTCGATCTCCACCGCCTTCCAACGCTACTAATCTCTTCTGGACGTACTGCTGTTGACAGCGTGACGAATAACTGCCAGGTATCGAGCAGAGTCCGCTACACTGGCTCGTGCTGAAACATCCATGGGCCAAAAACACGTCTATAATATTCTATCTTTTACTGTACTCTTAATATGACTGATGAAAAGGAGGGGATTGTACGAAGAAAATAGTGCGTCAGTAAGAGAAAAGACGCGGATGGCTTCTACAATTTCATGTTAGACTAGAAATTATCAATTTTAAATGACAGTGTATTATGCCGTTCCATTTCAGTTCAAGATCAGAGGTCAGGTTTCTTAATAAAAAGGGGGCACAGTCCGAAACTTACCCCTCATCTGCATCTAGTCTAGATAAACTATTAACATTTTTCATAGCAATTAAAGCTACCAGAACTGTTCATTACAATAACGTTTTTAATGTAACTCAACGATTATCACTTATTTTAATTATTAACTAACTAACTAGATGGCTTACCGAACCCGAAGGTTCATCACCGAATTAACCAAAGCCCTCCACCGGACCCTGTCCTGGGCCAACAAAATCCAGTCTCCTTCAACTCCTATCTCCCATAGATCCCGCCTGAGATTATCCTCCCATCTACGTCTAGGTCTCCCCAGCGGTCTCTTCCCCTCAGGCTTCCCAACCAATACCCGGTGCACACCTCTTGTCCCATCCATGCGCGCTACATGCCCAGCCCATCTCATTCTTCTCGACTTAATCACCCTGACAATATTAGGGGAGGAGTACAGATTTTTAAGCTCATCATTATGCAGTTTTCTCCATGCCCCATCGTCTTCTCTCCTAGGCCCAAATATCCTCCTCAACACCCGATTCTCAAACACCTGCAATCTGTGCTCCTCCCTCTGAGTGAGAGACCATGTTTCGCACCCATTCCTGTAGAGGCAACTGGACCATAAACATTTTGACATTCGCTCTCAATCACTAATGCAGTGAATCTGAATGGCAGGGAGTGCGAATCTTGTAGTTGCCGATCGTGCCAGATGTACTCACGTGCAAGTTTCCGTGCCGACCAGCTGCGTGTACCTGTCGTCTACCTCGTTGAGGTTCACCACGAACATCCAGTTCCCTCTGTTGTTCATCGCTGCTTTCGGCATGATGAACTCGGTCCTGGTGGGGCAGAGCTGGTTCGTTGCCGCCTGCCTCCGCGTCCTGGGGTGAGACTGCAGCTGATGGTTGCTGCCCGTGGACCGCGTGTACCTGCGCGCGACAGACATCGTATGACGTCACAGAATATGAGATTTGAGGCCCTCACGTCGGTGACTTCGTGTCTCCATCTTCGGCCAGTGTATGATCACTGGTCAGTTAACTAACTAACTAACAAACTACCAAACAGCATTTGCTTGTTACGTAGATAGACCCTGTTACAGGATTTGTAAGGAAGTGGTCATGGCCTAATTTAAGGTACTACTAACCATGAGATAACTCAGTCAGTACAGCCAGAATTTGAATCTACGACCTCTCAGACACAAAGCAGGAGGTTTAACTATTCAGTTACGACATTCAGCATCGTACAATTTTATTTATTTAGTGTTCTGTCTGACGACAGGTCCATATGAACACGATCCTTCCGTCCTTTTCTCTTCTCGGACTGGGACCTGTTCATATACGTTCTTGGCAGATGATCCAGAAGTGGTTTGCCATTGCCTTCTTCTGTGTGTGAATGGAGTAATTGTTGGGATGCCACGGAGGAAAACTCCGTGTTGCCTAGACCACGGCCTTGCCCAACACAAGTTATAAATTCGGGCACCGCCGGGAATCGAACCCGAGACCCCAGGATTACAAGGCCAGCGTTCTAACCGCTAGACCACCGTGATTGGCCATCGTACAAAAGTGTCCTAAAATAATCCATAAGTTCTCATTCTTAATTATAATATTTGAGCCGAGTTCCTTGCCTCTCCCACCAATCCTCCGGGCTGTATTGTGCGCTTGGCTGGAGCACAGTCGTGTACAGAAAAGGTCCTGTGCTCAGGAACTGAGGCGGTAACTTGTACCGTCTGTCCGGGTACCCTCCGTTGCTCGCATTCCCCCCAACAAGTTGGACTCCCGGGTAGTACGGAACAGCGCCCGGTACCTTCGGTGGTCCATATGCGTAACCCGGATGATGATGTGGCGGTCCGTATGTTACGGGTGTCCTGGAAACAGAACAAGGTCTCAGGACTCTAACCTAATAGAGCTCCACATTTGAAACCTAGTAACTTCCGAGGTTGAGGAAAAGAACACGTGTATTAATAAGGATGACATTTACTATACCGAGTACAGGACTTGAAAATAAGACGAGACTTTAAATAATCTTCTCAGAAGTGGATTTTTTTAAAGATGGCCGTCTTCTGGGTTGTCGTGTCGTGGTAGAAGTTTACCGACGTTTTAGAGGCCCTTAATACCTCCATCAGTAAGGACCTCTGAAACGTCGGAGGAGAAGATACATGAAGTTACCTGTAACTGAAGTCATCGCGCGACTCGTCGCTTAGGAGCGTACTGTAATCATAGCCCCATCTCTCGATCAGGTAGCGAATCAGCTGTCTGCAAAACACCAATAAAGATTTATGTAGGGTCTTGGCTTATCTGACAACGCCGTGCCAACTACAAATGTTTTACGAGAAATGACAGGAATATGCAGATTTATTTATTCTGAAGATAAATTTGGGGAAGTGATCGTGGCCTATTTCAAGATTCCGCTCTGAAATCGGACTTCTGGACTGACGAAATCCTCTTAAAGAAAGCCTCGTTCCTGTCCTGCATTGGTACAGAATATAGATCAGGTGTTTGAAGCACAGGTGGATAGGACAACGTTGAAGTGCTCACACAGAGATCATCTAGGACCTAGATTCTAGGTGCTTACGTCACGTTCCGGGATCAGACCCGCGAAAATCAGCCCACAGTATGATAGTTCCTTCCATTGCCGACAGAGTTGACTAAAACCTGGACGGAGCTGTTGCATACTTCTGAGGTGCCTGTTGTCATCTCACGGCCTGGCCAACGGGGCAAAGCGACCAGAGCGTGGGCTACTCCCCCCCCACCCCATAGAGCGGCTCTTAATTAAGGACAGGGACAAATTGTCTCACCATCAATGAACGGATGATGAGAAGGTCTTGGACACCTCGACGAATTCGTTCTGCGAATTACGAGTGACTAGAACACCGATACGTTATGGATAAGTGACGTCAGAACAAAGGTGATTGTCACTTGTTCGTCCGTCCATTGTTCGAGCCGTTCTGTTTACATAGAAAAACTTCTCACATAGTTTTAATAGCCGGAAGATTTTTTGTTTTTGTTTTGGTAATTCTCCTTCACACTTGTTGGTTTCTTCACGGTGTAATTTGATTCACTTAGAATTCGCTTTGGTTCGTCGAGTTCTGCCTATACACGCAGGGGCGGAGATTGAAACTGCTATTGAACGAGTGTATGGGTGTAAAACTTGGTCTCTGACGTCGGAGGGGACTGAGGCTGGAGCTTGGGAGAGTATTTGTATCCCAAAGGGATCAACTGATAGGAGAGTGGAAGGATTTGAATTTGGAGGAATTCAGTTGTTTGTACTCTCCTTCAGATAGCATCAACCAAATCAAGATAATATTAAAATGGATCTTGGGAGAAATAAGGTTTGGGTGTCTAGATTGGATTCATCTGGCCCAAGGTAGAGACCGGTAATGATATCTTGTTAACATGGTTTCATAAAGAGCAGATATCCTTGAGTAGATAAGCGAATATCAGCTTCTGATGAAGGACTCTAATCGGTAGAATTATGAGTTTAATTGTTGAGATAAAAGAATTGTTACTTTCCGTTTTACTGAATAATATTAGACACGAAAACCACTAATTTTAGGTACGTTTAAATAGGTACACCCTTTTTTTTAACCACAAAGCTTTAATTAAACGTTTTTAAACCATAAACAACCACCCCTAAGGTTGGTATAATCGGACCGACATGTTTGTACGCCTGGAAACAAAAGACATGCTCTTGGCGCAGAGTAAACCTGCTGATATGAATAACAGCAGAACACATAATGCATGGCGTCTTATTTCTTACAGGAAGGAAGCGTGTGAAGTCAGAGGAGAATATATTAAACACGCTACACAATGGGGCGAAGACCCTCGACCCAGTTATTTTCGGAGAAATGTTTTATAGGCGAAAAAAATTATATTTTGAATATGTGTAAAGTTGAATGTTGGACGCAGTAAAAAATTCTAAAATGTTTTCACAGAAACACAGGAACGTGTGTAATGATCACACTGGCTGGATAGAACATGGTCCTTCATTTGAAGCTGATAGTCGCTCAGATATTAAAGAAATTCCCCGCTTTGTATGGATACAAAAACGTTCATTATTTTGTTCACGAGAGCCAACCACCAGTCCCTGTCTTGAGCCAGATTAATCCAGTTCACAGCCTATTATTTTAAGACCAATTTTAATATTATCCTGTCATATATAAATCTAGGTCTACCAAGTTATTTCTTTCTTTTCTTGAGTTGTTATTAACCTGTTCCAATACAGGGCTGTTAGAATATCACCACGTTCAAATACATTTGTTTTCGATTGAAAATTATCGACTTTATGAGATATTAAAATTGAACAGACGTAATAATTACCAGCAATTGAAAACTGTGCACGAGGACGTATGGCATAATTCGCAGGGTCTGTACCCCACGTACAGACGCACAGTAATAAGAATGTTCGATCAGAACTGTTGAGTTCCTAAAAAGGAAATTTTCTGGAAAGAAATATCCCGCTAACCTCCAACTGATAACTCTGTCCTATATTACACTAAACACGTAGTGCTTGGAACTCTGGCGTTCCATAATTTCAAAAACAGATGCAGTTTCTTCAATTTATCCCCGCACATGTTGCGATAGTATCTTAAATTTAGAGCCAAGACCACTTCCTGTTCAATTTATTACTTAGTAATGATTCTACAACTTAACACTACTGAGTCTGAGATACTGAAAGCGTCGTTAAATAAACAATGGTAGGCACGACACAAGTCTGATGTAAAATGGTGTCTGTGGTGTTTAGCGATGTTTAGTGTGATTACGTTGGCAACAATGAAGTCACATCTGCGACGTAATTTTTAGTTACGATAAAGAATACAAGATGGCATCAGCGAGCTACTGGAAGGAGACCAACAGTAGTTGAAGTAACACTTTGACAGTTCGTACGATTTAATTAAAATTTACGCGTAATTTTCGTTCAAGGTTTGAAGATAACGTTCTGCGATGGCGACAGGGCTGGCTGCCAAACGTTAAATAAGGAAGTCGTTAGTAAACGAGTCCAACCTATTTCAGGGAGAGACATAAAACTTTGGGCGCAAATTGTAATTGTCTCGCTACAAGCAGTGGATACCAAGGTTAATGGAGCATATCAACATCTGAAAATATGTGCAGACCTGTTCCAGTCGAAATTCTACTTCTGCCCTTCAGATGGTAGCGACAGACAAGCGTGGAATGTCTCAGCCCCTGATCAAGATACGTCAGTGGTTTTCAACTTGTGTTGATCGCGGCGCACTACAAATATCGCTGAGAAATACCATTTTGTAATGAGAGTAAATTATTTTGAAGTTTTCTTTTACTGTCGTGTTTCCTTCTACCTCATCTATACACTTTTAGAGCCAAAGAATCTTGCGTACAAAAAAAAAAAAATGTTTCCTAGACTCTGTCAACAGATGGAGTCCATACTTTTAGGGCCAAAGAATCTTGCGTACAAAAAAAGAAGATGTTTCCTGGACTCTGTCAACAGATGGAGTCCGTATTTTTAGGGCCAAAGAATCTTTGCGTACAAAAAAGAAGATGTTTCCTGGACTCTGTCAACAGATGGAGTCCGTACTTTTAGGGCCAAAGAATCTTTGCGTACAAAAAATGATGTTTCCTGGACTCTGTCAACAGATGGAGTCCGTACTTTTAGGGCCAAAGAATCTTTGCGTACAAAAAATGATGTTTCCTGGACTCTGTCAACAGATGGAGTCCGTACTTTTAGGGCCAAAGAATCTTTGCGTACAAAAAATGATGTTTCCTGGACTCTGTCAACAGATGGAGTCCGTACTTTTAGGGCCAAAGAATCTTTGCGTACAAAAAATGATGTTTCCTGGACTCTGTCAACAGATGGAGTCCGTACTTTTAGGGCCAAAGAATCTTTGCGTACAAAAAATGATGTTTCCTGGACTCTGTCAACAGATGGAGTCCGTACTTTTAGGGCCAAAGAATCTTTGCGTACAAAAAATGATGTTTCCTGGACTCTGTCAACAGATGGAGTCCGTACTTTTAGGGCCAAAGAATCTTTGCGTACAAAAAATGATGTTTCCTGGACTCTGTCAACAGATGGAGTCCGTACTTTTAGGGCCAAAGAATCTTTGCGTACAAAAAATGATGTTTCCTGGACTCTGTCAACAGATGGAGTCCGTACTTTTAGGGCCAAAGAATCTTTGCGTACAAAAAATGATGTTTCCTGGACTCTGTCAACAGATGGAGTCCGTACTTTTAGGGCCAAAGAATCTTTGCGTACAAAAAAGAAGATGTTTCCTGGACTCTGTCAACAGATGGAGTCCGTACTTTTAGGGCCAAAGAATCTTTGCGTACAAAAAAGAAGATGTTTCCTGGACTCTGTCAACAGATGGAGTCCGTACTTTTAGGGCCAAAGAATCTTTGCGTACAAAAAATGATGTTTCCTGGACTCTGTCAACAGATGGAGTCCGTACTTTTAGGGCCAAAGAATCTTTGCGTACAAAAAATGATGTTTCCTGGACTCTGTCAACAGATGGAGTCCGTGGGGATACAAAGCGTGGGGTGAGGTGCAATTTATGCGATCGTGTAAAATGTCCCGTGGCCATGGCGGGTCGCAATTAAACTGGGCTCCATTTTTGTCAGAATGTTTTAGACCGAGATTCCCCGATTGTTGACAGAGAGCCATGAAGTTATATATAACTTATGGACATTGATTCAGATGTGGTGATAAGTTTCTCGTTCAGTTTTATATAGGTGAAGCGACGTGTATGAAAAACATTAAGTATGCCAGCTGGAGATTGAAATGCCACTTGCATTTCGAACTACTCTTCGCTGTTGTCAGTCCAAGGCAAGGACTGACCAGGGTCAAGCTAACAGCTGGAAGCGATCTCCATGACGTGCGCATTAAATTGTTTATTTATTTACTACGTTCAGCGCTCCTATAAATATTTGAATTTTCTTCAGATAAATGTCCAGATTCCTAACTAAAGACCTCATTGGAGCGCAGTCATTGTAGCAGGTCCCTGCGTCTTATGAAGCCGTGTTCTCATATTATTCTACCATCTACTTCTAGATCTTACAAGTTGGCGTCTTCCTTTCACTTTTTCCGGCCAAATATTTCGCAACTTATGCGAGTGTCATCTTCCATGTGTGATGTATGCCCCGCCCATATCATCCATATTGATTTGAGTTTTCCTAAGAGCTTTCTTCTCAAAAACTTGAAAACTCTTTCGTTAGTCGGAGACGAGGTTCAAAACCAGTCCGTAACAGGCGGTAAACCACTACTTTTCAGAACACACCCACCTCTCTTAGTGTTATCTCTTTGTACAATATTCTTTGACAATAAATCACTATTTATTTTGTGATTTTGTTACTATAATGCGGATGTCTGTGAGTTAGACGCAGTGTAAGAAACCCGACAGGTCTAAAAATACACCAATGTCGGTCAGTGGTAGCCCACAATCTTTTCGAAAGCATCTTATGACGAAAAATACTTTTGTTGTTAACGAACGCGCCCTTTGAGGTTATGTTTCGTCCGGAAACACTGGTCTTGTATTTCCTGCTTCCTGTAACAGACTGTCCTGATCTGATTCAGTGTTACAGCAGTGCTAAAACCTCGTTTTGTAAGCGCTGACGAGGACTCATTTGTTTGCTGACTTGCAAAACAGACGTGTTTATTGGCTGATCGCTTTTCAACGAAGCCACAAAGCTCACGTCGCGGTGATTGTACGGATTTGTCATAAACTTATTTTGGACTCTCGACATCGTGTCTCAGAAATTAGTTCTCATTAATTTTCTCTGCGTTCCACCGTATAACCACAGCCATAGTGGTTGGATGACCGTGGTTTGGGGCCTACCCAGCGTCCTATCCAGTGGGTACAGGGGTTAAAGCAGCCAGAGCGTGAGGCACGCCGTGTCGTAAGTATTTGTGTCACCTTCGTTGTGACTCGGTGACCCACATAGCGATTCGGAGAGAGTGTGTGACTCACGTGGACTTTCATCTTGTGAAAGTCCACCTGCATTCCCGACTGAGCCAAGGTCAGCCAGCCTCAGCGCACTCTTGAGTGCGAGCACAAAGACTCGAGTTCAAACCCAGGACAGTTCGTGAGGCATTGGGGACAGGTTACACTGCTGCCATCTGTATTCAGATGCTGCAGTTTTAAGAGACTCTGCCCCGAAATTCGTTGTTTAAAGCAAAATTAACACAGCGTGTCTCCACGACAACGAAGGTTAGGTTAAGCTGACTTAGGAAATAATCGATGTTTGCTTAGAGAACCGTACCAAAAACATACTGATTGTTTTAGTAGGTGGTACATATAGTTACCACGGGACTCCACATGTTGAAAGCCACTGACGTAGTTGAACAACCTAAGTTGCAAATCACGTATCCGGAACTGTGAATTCCGAAAGGAGAGAGAGAGAGAGAGAGAGAGAGAGAGGTGGGTGTGTTCTGAAAAGAACAGAAGGTCGATACAATTCTAGTTGTCAAGTCGTCGTTCGTGTTATCGCGAATGCAAGTCAGCGACTCCTTGAACGTTCCAGCAAATTTCTGGACTCCTGTGTCTTGTCTGAGTCTCCCGGACTTTCCGGGCTCTCTCGTTCTTAGGAATCACCCCCCACCCCACCCCTCCGAGGGTTCGTCAGGAGATGTTCCGACTCCACGGAGCTCAGATGACAGTTAAATAAATTACAATTTTTTTATGGAAACGTAAAGGTTCATCACTGTGTTCACAACAGCCCTCCACTCTATGTTAATCAGAACCAGGAACTTCACATTCCCATGAACCGTTTCTTTTAACATCATTTTAATATTATCCTCTTATCTAAAACTGGGTCTCCCTGTTGGTCTATGCTCTTCAGATTTTGCGTTATTTGTTTAAAAAGCGGCTAATTTCTGAGCAAGATCTTGGTAAAACATTTACATTAAAACAGCTGACTTGATTTTCATTGCACAAAATGGCTGCTTATGTTCGATAATAAGTCACAGTATCGATATATCGTATGGTCGAGAGTGAAGATCGAGCTGTTAGGTTATGTTAGGTTAGGTCTGGCGCTAAATTGTTTCGTATCACAGAATTCTGCTTGTTGTTTTATCTGGTGTTAATTTCGGAGAAGTAAAATCATACCTGGGCTATTTTATTAGTCCAGTTTCTGGGCAATCAGCCCCTGTAAACCAATAGCAGGCAGTGTCAAGACGTTGGAGATGGTGAAGCTGATGGTATTCGACGTCTTATTCGTCGAAGGCAGCGAGTACTTGAGACACTCGGAGACTACTTTGAAGGTTGCTAGTCTTAATGTAAGAATTCTGAGTTAACTCACATTGAATTATTTTAATCACAATTGAATTTTTCGAGGATTAAAGAATGAAAAAAGGTCATTCCGTAATGAACCTCTTTTCTTGGCTACTATTCCCACCCCCATTCCCACCTTCCTGATCTGACTACGCCAATCGGAGGAGTACATCGTGCCCTTTCATATGAATATTTTGAACTTTCTTCAATACAACGTGTTTGCCCCCCAAAAAATTAGTTGCCATGACTTTTGAATTAACCCTCGTATTAAAAACAAAATGTATTTCGGAAATATCTGCTGCACTATGTACCTCAGGGGCAAGGTTTATCTCAGGCACATAGAAGTGAAAATGGTGGATGGAATAATAATAATCATAATAATAAAGATGTTAAGGAAACACGGTGCAGAGACGTGGAATGTGTTAATCTGGTTTAGGACACGGAACAGTGTCGGACTCTTGTGTACAATTCGGCGTTATTTCAAGTTTCTATAAAAGGCTGACTATTTCTTGGCTAGGTGGGCGAGTTCTCGATTCTGTAATCCCGCGGAGAACCACCGGGTCTGTGATCGCTGTTGTCAATAGGATGTCCTGGCTTAGATCCAAGGACTCTGACGACGTACGTGCGTGTGAAAATCCAAGCCACGCACTTGGCATGTGTCCGTAGCGGTCGTCTGGGGGAGGTCTTTAGGTTATTTATTAAATGACGCCTCATTGTCAATGATTTGTTTGGTTGTTGCTTATTTAACGATGCTGCTAGTACCTTAGATTATTTCGCGTAAATTAACGTTTCAAGAAAACAGCTAATTGTTGATTACACGATGCTGTATCAAGGAATGAAGTTGACGAACGAGGCAAACTCATCAGTAGGGGGTGTGGTACGACCAGGCTGACCTCATGAAGCTTGAATGGGTGAAATAGAAAATACAGCGGTGACTCACGTGGGATAATGGTCGATCTTCTCGCAGAAAGTGGTTCCTGGCTTGGCGCAGGGCGGAGATCTTCCGGGTGGTGCCGGAAGGAAAGGGTAGGTGTTCCCGCATGTGCCGTAGTGGTCACACTGGGGCACAGAGCCCAGAGGACGGGCCAGAAGGGCGAGCAGCACCTGAAACACAAGAAATTAGTGCAGAATTTTTGCTTGTGACGCCAAGATCGAAGGGAGTTCGTGGTCTTCTGAGGGCGACCGTCTCCGTCGTGTTTTAGGGGACATGTTTCTTTTTCCATCCACACGATTATTTTGAACAAATGCGACATTGTGTAGGGAGAAAGTGATTAAGAAGAACGGAGATTTGCCTCAGGCCACACAATCTCTCTCTCTCACATTGAGAAACGAAACAATTAACATTTGAATGGGGCATGGTAGTCGATTCTCACCATTGTGACGCTTCCGACTGGTCGACTGCGGCAATCTTAAAATTAAAATTAGTTTCTAGAAATGTTTACGCCATTGTATAATTGGTAAGAATTTCACCACGGGTTGACTGTGTGCCGCCCCGACAGACAGGTCGTCAGAAACCTAACCTAACCTAACCTAACCTAACCTAACCCAACTTAACCTAATCTAACCTAACCCAACTTAACCTAATGTAACCTATTCTAACCGAACCCAACTTAACCTAATGTAACCTAATCTAACCTAACCCAACTTAACCTAATGTAACCTAATCTAACCTAACCCAACTTAACCTAATGTAACCTAATCTAACCTAACCCAACTTAACCTAATGTAACCTAATCTAACCTAACCCAACTTAACCTAATGTAACCTAATCTAACCTAACCCAACTTAACCTAACTTAACCTAATCTAACCTAACACTTTGGCAGCCATTTTACCTGGCTCGGTTTCCTCCCGTTTCCGCGCCTCCAATTCGACCTACACCTTCAGCTCATCCTATCCTTGTCAGCTGTCTAACAAAATTTCCAGTGAGACTGGGCTCCTCCTTCCTTACGTCAGCACACTGCAGCTAACTGCGTACAGAAGCTAACAGTCGCTCAGCTCGTCAAAACATTCCCCCGTGTTTCATGTAACCCGAAGGTCAAACCACTGGACCCAGAACCGACCGAGATGAATGCGGTCCACGTCTTTCTGCAAGATCCATTTTAATATTATCATTCTCTTCTAGCCGTCAGCTCATGTGTCGTCATTATTTTTATTTGAGACGACGCCGTAATCTTCTCTGCCTCGTCTCTTAATCTCGTTGTTTATTTGCGAAGGAAAGTGAACCAGTTCCTTGCGAAGGATACTTTACTCTTGCAAGGATCACTGGAGAGGGAATTTACGCGTCTGACGTCCACGAAGTCCTCTTGTCGCTTCCAGACACTCTTCAGGCTGAAATGCCTTTTCGTTAGCAGTTCGCGAGGTTTCAGTAAGCCCAAGTATGATTTAGTTGACAACAAAAATTACATGTCTGTCTTCTTGAGCAACCACAGACAATGAACCTTTGGGTTTTACGATACGAAACACTTTTTTGTAGGATTTGAGGTTTTCACAGCGGTGAGTCCGAAGATTTCTGTCTTCTGGGTATTTAACCGACGCTTCGGAGGTCATTCTGCCTCCATCATCAGGGCGATGAGTATGAAGATTTCTGTCTTCTGGGTTGTTGCGCTGTGTAGTCCGGTCGATGTTTACCAACGTTTCGGAGGTCATGCTGCCTCCATCATCAGGGCGATGAGTATGAAGATTTCTGTCTTCTGGGTTGTTGCGCTGTGTAGTCTGGT
>NW_019060536.1:213992-224363 GCF_000696155.1 Zootermopsis nevadensis | reverse complement strand
CTCTGAAACGTCGGTAAACTTCTACCAGACTTCACGGCGTAATACCACAGAAGACAGAAATCTTCAGACTTTTTTTTCCGCAGTTGAATCTCGACGGGTTTGGTTGAATTTGTTTGTTAATACACTTCGTACCATAAGGAAGTTTCCGTGTGTCCACACGACAAATGTAAAAGCCAGAATAAGGCGCACGTGGAGAAAATAAACATCGTCTGACGGAGGTCAGCCAGCGAGACGGTTCTTGGGCTAGCTTCGTCAGCTGCGAGCAGGGACGACCTCTTACGAGCTGTTGCTGTTTACTTGGAAGTGCCTGAGAAGGAAAGTCGCTTTTGCTGTTATTCCTGTCCGCTCACACGTGGCCTGTTTTCTTAGTGCCGCCATTTGTCAATTTTAAGGTCACGTGACCGAGTTAATGATCGTTCAAATGTGACAGAAGGAATTTATTTATTCCCTCTGTCACGTTCTGATTAATTTTTTCTAGAAGGTTTCCCCACCAAATTTCAGGAACCATTTCTGGTCCTAGGTTCAAATATCGACCTGAGGTTTTACGTGTTTTCCTCAGTTTCTCCAGGTAAGTTCCAGGGTTGCTTTGAGGCAGACAACCATCACCACTTAATTCCGTATTCTTTCACGTTCATTACTCATTGGACGCTTTTAGGTTGGCGTGGCAAGCTTGCGAATGTTGGTAACAATGGTATGTCGGTTCCCGCGCACGTAAAATGTTTGAATAATAAATCTATTTTACGACCAATAGCGGCTGTTTGTTGAACAAATCTCACAGAAAGTGTCACTTTTGCTTCCTAGTTCAATTGTTTGTCTTTGTTACGCGCTGACAGACTGACCTTGTCGAGGGAAAGCAGCTTCTCGGAAATCATGCGGAGCATTGCCACCACGGTAGGTGTGGCGCTGCGAGCGGAACACATAAATGCCGATCGAAGTTTAAGGTAATTACGGACAAAATGATCCGTATACATTGAGCATATTTATCATCTCCTTAAACAGCGTTAACCAGTTGATCTTTTTAATGGTGAGGCGTAGTGTTTTCTTCGCGGTACGGACTGAATTCTTAAATGCTATTTAGACGAGCTTCGGCTTCGAAGGGTTAATTAATTATCAGAATAAACAGCGATTATTTCCTTAAACAGCGTTAACCAATTGATCTTTGTAACGGTGAGGCGTTGTGTTTTCTTCGCGGTACGGACCGAATTCTTAAATATTATTTGGAGGTTTCACGTTTACACGGGTGTGAAAATGTGTGGACAGTCTTCTGGGGATCTATCGCCTCCATCTTCAGGGTGGGGTCTAAGCAAACATGATAATAACACAAGATTAACCAAAGCGGGGCATGTGGAAGTTTTGCAAATTAGTTTATTGTTCTTAACTCGCGACTCGCGCCGGAAGTTGCAAAACAGAAGCTGAGAAAAGAATTTGCTTCCTACAGCGACAGAGCAGAGTGAAACAAATGAAGTTTTCGCTCCGCAAGTGAATGCACTAACCAGCTTTATTTTCCAGGGCACAATTAAACCGAGTACTGGCCGAATTTCTCGCACGTCAGTTAGATGGGTTGGTACTTGTAGCACGCATGGGGGAAAATTTGCATGTAAAATCTCAGTCAGGACAGAGACTAGCTGTAGAATCGGGACGTGAAGGAGAGTATAATATTAAAAACAAATCTTAGATAAACAATGTTTTGTTAACTGTGTTAAATTGGTTCGGGGTTGGCTCGGGGTCTTGTGAAAACGGTAATTAACCATCGTATTGATTAAAAGTTTGGGAATTTGAGCTAATTAACCGAGTTATTCTTATCCAACAGCAGAACGAGTCTGAAGTTTTTGATCAAAAAGGGGAAAAATACGAAAGAAATTGAACGTTATCAGACAGACGGAGGAAAAGAGATCGCGGAGGGGGGGGGTCACATGTGTTGACAAAGGAAGGCCCCCCCCCCCCCCCCCGGTCACCTGCATTTTATCGTTTTCTTAGAATTTCCGTGTAACCGTATACACGAAACTTTTACATGTAATCACTGCGCAGGCGCACTGCGTTCTCTCCTCTTAATCCTCTCACTCTCTGTCCTTTCTCCTGCGGAGTGACGTCACTGATTACGTATGCATCGCCGCGAGCAAAGTCTCGAGAGCAATCTCTCCAAGTTCCCGTCTTTATCTCGGTTATTCCTTGGCTGTTTTACACTGCTGTTTCATCTGCGTGAGCCAAGTACATTGATTTGCAAAGGATTTGTGAGTGTTGTGTCGTGGCCTATTTTAATGTGTTTTGAATCCGTGCAGAAGTGTCGTTCCTCAGAAACCGATGGTCTGTTATCTTCGTCAAGAAATTCTCAGACTCTTATGAAAGCCAAAGATTCATTACCGTCACAAGTCTTAACGATGTGGTGGAATTTAGACAAATTACGTGATTTTTCATCTCTCCGTCAGTTTTTAACACTTGGCTAATTAATCCATTCTTCATTATAAATTCACCAGAACCGTACACACGATAAATAACCTTGTGTCTTATCAATTGCGTAGGAAATGGCACGTTACAGGGCCCCCCCCCCTCATCTCGGCCACACACACAAACGCGCTGTCCCCTTGAGGTATGCAAAGTAGATCGACCAGCCACGCCTTTATTCTAACAGGCGGTACAAATTAGGAGCCAGGAATTATATTAATTAGACGATGACAGATTTTTATCTTCTCGTTTGTCTCTGTGACGGTCAGACCGAATTTGACGCCGTTTTTCAAAATGTCAAGGCAGAATTTCTGTAGCTCGATTCGATCTCAAATTCTGGCTGCATCTGACGTTATGTCCCGTCCCCATGACAAAACTTCACGTCGACCTACGCCCCCCCCCCGGGAGATCCTGTCTCTGTGTTCGGTCGACTTTGTTGAATTTTCACTTCCGAGTGACCTCCTGACCTCCGCGTTTCCGTATCCACGCATCGCCGACGGAATTTTGGGAACTTCGTAACGTTTTTGTGGGTCCCCCCTTCTAAAGACCTCTTTTGGGGTCTGTACGGGGACTTGACAATCCATGTATTTATTCAGGATCGATTTGCCAAAAACTTCTCATCTCACGCGTGCCTCAAAGACGTCTTAAACGGAAATCTTCGGGGTCTTTTGGCCATCAGAACGCTGTGGGGTGGTCCTCAACGAACCCATGACGTCAAGTTACTGAACGGCCCGTGTTCGATTCCCCGACGAGGCATTCTCGTTGCGCGATTTTAGTGTTCAGAGCCATTAGGTGTGGGATAAAGGCGGTCGGAGCGTGAATCTTATCGCCTTGGTCTAGCTTCGAGGTCGAAACTAATTCTAGTCGGAGCTTACGTTACGCCTTGAAGAGACAAGTCCGATGAAACTGCATATCGCATACTTACAACGCAAACTGGACCGGCAGCCATGACACTGGAAGGGTCTCTCTTCGCAGACTCTGGAACCCGAAAGCGAAGTTTCGCCGCGAACTGTAACGCACACTCGCAGATGCCAGCTGTCTGGCAGACAACCTACTTGCCGGGGCACGACAACTTTCACTGCCTCGCACTGAACTGAGTCCTCGCTCCTTCGGCCGATCGAATTTTACACATCAGGTGGGAAAGAAATTGTGGAGGGGTGGGAGGGGAGTGGAGACCGAGCTGCCTCGTGTCTGGGAGGTCCAGGGCTCGAACCGGGCCTTCGGTCCATCCAGGCCTCCTTCCGCATCCTTACCAATTCATCATCCGTCGTCGTAAACAGACGAAGATTTGGAAACGATTTTCGTTGGGTCGATTGTAACAAGAAATTGTTTGGACGTTTCGGAGGGTAGACTAGGCATGTAGCACGCGAGGGAGATGAAAGAAACTCAACACGAGGTTTTTAGAAAACCCGATCGTCTGTGTGTAAATGTGAGCACAAGATTCAAGTGCATCGTAAAACAGCGGGGTGTGATAGAGTAGTTTGGATTCTTCTGGCTTAGGGTTTGGTACGATGAATAGAGTAATAAAAGCGGGGAATTTATTGACGAGATGAGCAACTATCAGGTTCTCAAGTACTCCGCTCCGTGGAGTTGGCTGGTTACGTACGGGTTCAACAAATTACATTTTTAGGCGACGTTTTTCCGTGACTGCAAATACTAGGCTTTAATTTTCCCAGTATTCTGTAAAGGTATCCTGACTCGGTTGTCAGAGCCTCGTTTGTAGACACCTCCTGGTGTCTGAAGCAGCCCCCCCTCCCGCATCAGACTGAAACCTTTTAATCGATCTACCATTTCGCTGCTATGAACGTTAACACACGCGCGAGGTTAGGTTAGGTTAGTTTAGGTTAGGTTAGGTTAGTTTAGGTTAGGTTAGGTTAGTTTAGGTTAGGTTAGTTTAGGTTAGGTTAAGTTAGGTTAGGTTGGGTTAGGTTAGGTTAGGTTAGGTTATTTTAGGTTAGGTTAGATTAGGTTAGGTTGCGTTTAGGGAGGACGAACGTCGCTGTGTCATTAATAAAACTCACGCAGACAGTCTGAATCGGCCACGGTCTCAGACCCAGTTGTTCCACCTTCTTCCGCGGCAGAAAAATACATTTCCTAAAGACTCTTCTGGGGCACAGAACGTTCACACTTTTCGATATGGAATTCATTTGCCGTCAGCTTCTGAGTCGGTGAACACTTTTCGTACCACCCGGTAGGACCTCGTCCCGATCCGGTAGAGCCGGTTTTTGTAATTACAGGTGGGGGAGAACCCGCTTGGATCAGCAAGCGTGAGATTGTGCTGGAAATCAGTTTTCTAGGAGACCTGCCAATCAGGAGACACGGATTTATAGGCTGCCCGCGTCGCCTTAAAGGCCGTTCTAGCTGCCAAGACAAGCTTGTAGTCACTCATCTTGCCAAAACATTCCCCCCCTCCACTTTTACGGTGAACGGAAGTTCATTACCCTGTTCACAAAAGAGCGCCAAATGAATCCAAGTCTCCGCCCCCACTCCTTGTTTGTAGTCATTTTGTTCCATCTATGACCAGGTCTTACAAGTTACGTCTTCTGCGTAGGTTATCCAACAATTTTCCTTTGACTGATCGACGCCTGGTTTTGGTAAAATTATCAGTCGTTGAGCTTTTGGGTACGAGACTACAGAAGCAGATGTCGCTGTGTAGATCTGGGGGAATCTCTCCTCTGATTTAATCCGACGCCCGGCGCCACACACAAACGGGCGGACGCACGGACGTATAAATGATCAGCCATTGATGAGTTGCTCCAAGTTCCGCTCTGGGACTGAGACTCGGCATTTGCGAAGGTCCTTTCATTTTGCGTACTCAGAACTTCGCCGCTCGCGTGGAATGCGTAAAAGACCCGGAAACTACTTAGATTCCTGGACTCTGTTCGCGTTCTCAAAGAGACAAAGGAAATCCGGGATCAGTCGCCTGGCGTTCAGAAGAACACGACGTTTCGGAGACCGAATATGTTTCCGTCCTCAGGTCGAAAAGAGCTAACCTCAGTCACTGGACTGAAACCTGACGGTGGAGGGAGGATTATCAGATGGGCTAGTCATTTAGCACATACAGTCAGATGAGAAATGCGTCCAAAATCTTAGTAGGGAAAATGAAGACAAGAGACGCATCTTCGAGAACGTAGTTGTGTATGGGAGGATAATATTAAAATGGATCTTAAAGAAATATGGTGTGAGATGAGAAATGCGTCCAAAATCTTAGTAGGGAAAATGAAGACAAGAGACGCATCTTCGAGAACGTAGTTGTGTATGGGAGGATAATATTAAAATGGATCTTAAAGAAATATGGTGTGAGATGAGAAATGCGTCCAAAATCTTAGTAGGGAAAATGAAGACAAGAGACGCATCTTCGAGAACGTAGTTGTGTATGGGAGGATAATATTAAAATGGATCTTAAAGAAATATGGTGTGAGATGAGAAATGCGTCCAAAATCTTAGTAGGGAAAATGAAGACAAGAGACGCATCTTCGAGAACGTAGTTGTGTATGGGAGGATAATATTAAAATGGATCTTAAAGAAATATGGTGTGAGATGAGAAATGCGTCCAAAATCTTAGTAGGGAAAATGAAGACAAGAGACGCATCTTCGAGAACGTAGTTGTGTATGGGAGGATAATATTAAAATGGATCTTAAAGAAATATGGTGTGAGATGAGAAATGCGTCCAAAATCTTAGTAGGGAAAATGAAGACAAGAGACGCATCTTCGAGAACGTAGTTGTGTATGGGAGGATAATATTAAAATGGATCTTAAAGAAATATGGTGTGAGATGAGAAATGCGTCCAAAATCTTAGTAGGGAAAATGAAGACAAGAGACGCATCTTCGAGAACGTAGTTGTGTATGGGAGGATAATATTAAAATGGATCTTAAAGAAATATGGTGTGAGATGAGAAATGCGTCCAAAATCTTAGTAGGGAAAATGAAGACAAGAGACGCATCTTCGAGAACGTAGTTGTGTATGGGAGGATAATATTAAAATGGATCTTAAAGAAATATGGTGTGAGATGAGAAATGCGTCCAAAATCTTAGTAGGGAAAATGAAGACAAGAGACGCATCTTCGAGAACGTAGTTGTGTATGGGAGGATAATATTAAAATGGATCTTAAAGAAATATGGTGTGAGATGAGAAATGCGTCCAAAATCTTAGTAGGGAAAATGAAGACAAGAGACGCATCTTCGAGAACGTAGTTGTGTATGGGAGGATAATATTAAAATGGATCTTAAAGAAATATGGTGTGAGATGAGAAATGCGTCCAAAATCTTAGTAGGGAAAATGAAGACAAGAGACGCATCTTCGAGAACGTAGTTGTGTATGGGAGGATAATATTAAAATGGATCTTAAAGAAATATGGTGTGAGATGAGAAATGCGTCCAAAATCTTAGTAGGGAAAATGAAGACAAGAGACGCATCTTCGAGAACGTAGTTGTGTATGGGAGGATAATATTAAAATGGATCTTAAAGAAATATGGTGTGAGATGAGAAATGCGTCCAAAATCTTAGTAGGGAAAATGAAGACAAGAGACGCATCTTCGAGAACGTAGTTGTGTATGGGAGGATAATATTAAAATGGATCTTAAAGAAATATGGTGTGAGATGAGAAATGCGTCCAAAATCTTAGTAGGGAAAATGAAGACAAGAGACGCATCTTCGAGAACGTAGTTGTGTATGGGAGGATAATATTAAAATGGATCTTAAAGAAATATGGTGTGAGATGAGAAATGCGTCCAAAATCTTAGTAGGGAAAATGAAGACAAGAGACGCATCTTCGAGAACGTAGTTGTGTATGGGAGGATAATATTAAAATGGATCTTAAAGAAATATGGTGTGAGATGAGAAATGCGTCCAAAATCTTAGTAGGGAAAATGAAGACAAGAGACGCATCTTCGAGAACGTAGTTGTGTATGGGAGGATAATATTAAAATGGATCTTAAAGAAATATGGTGTGAGATGAGAAATGCGTCCAAAATCTTAGTAGGGAAAATGAAGACAAGAGACGCATCTTCGAGAACGTAGTTGTGTATGGGAGGATAATATTAAAATGGATCTTAAAGAAATATGGTGTGAGATGAGAAATGCGTCCAAAATCTTAGTAGGGAAAATGAAGACAAGAGACGCATCTTCGAGAACGTAGTTGTGTATGGGAGGATAATATTAAAATGGATCTTAAAGAAATATGGTGTGAGATGAGAAATGCGTCCAAAATCTTAGTAGGGAAAATGAAGACAAGAGACGCATCTTCGAGAACGTAGTTGTGTATGGGAGGATAATATTAAAATGGATCTTAAAGAAATATGGTGTGAGATGAGAAATGCGTCCAAAATCTTAGTAGGGAAAATGAAGACAAGAGACGCATCTTCGAGAACGTAGTTGTGTATGGGAGGATAATATTAAAATGGATCTTAAAGAAATATGGTGTGAGATGAGAAATGCGTCCAAAATCTTAGTAGGGAAAATGAAGACAAGAGACGCATCTTCGAGAACGTAGTTGTGTATGGGAGGATAATATTAAAATGGATCTTAAAGAAATATGGTGTGAGATGAGAAATGCGTCCAAAATCTTAGTAGGGAAAATGAAGACAAGAGACGCATCTTCGAGAACGTAGTTGTGTATGGGAGGATAATATTAAAATGGATCTTAAAGAAATATGGTGTGAGATGAGAAATGCGTCCAAAATCTTAGTAGGGAAAATGAAGACAAGAGACGCATCTTCGAGAACGTAGTTGTGTATGGGAGGATAATATTAAAATGGATCTTAAAGAAATATGGTGTGAGATGAGAAATGCGTCCAAAATCTTAGTAGGGAAAATGAAGACAAGAGACGCATCTTCGAGAACGTAGTTGTGTATGGGAGGATAATATTAAAATGGATCTTAAAGAAATATGGTGTGAGATGAGAAATGCGTCCAAAATCTTAGTAGGGAAAATGAAGACAAGAGACGCATCTTCGAGAACGTAGTTGTGTATGGGAGGATAATATTAAAATGGATCTTAAAGAAATATGGTGTGAGATGAGAAATGCGTCCAAAATCTTAGTAGGGAAAATGAAGACAAGAGACGCATCTTCGAGAACGTAGTTGTGTATGGGAGGATAATATTAAAATGGATCTTAAAGAAATATGGTGTGAGATGAGAAATGCGTCCAAAATCTTAGTAGGGAAAATGAAGACAAGAGACGCATCTTCGAGAACGTAGTTGTGTATGGGAGGATAATATTAAAATGGATCTTAAAGAAATATGGTGTGAGATGAGAAATGCGTCCAAAATCTTAGTAGGGAAAATGAAGACAAGAGACGCATCTTCGAGAACGTAGTTGTGTATGGGAGGATAATATTAAAATGGATCTTAAAGAAATATGGTGTGAGATGAGAAATGCGTCCAAAATCTTAGTAGGGAAAATGAAGACAAGAGACGCATCTTCGAGAACGTAGTTGTGTATGGGAGGATAATATTAAAATGGATCTTAAAGAAATATGGTGTGAGATGAGAAATGCGTCCAAAATCTTAGTAGGGAAAATGAAGACAAGAGACGCATCTTCGAGAACGTAGTTGTGTATGGGAGGATAATATTAAAATGGATCTTAAAGAAATATGGTGTGAGATGAGAAATGCGTCCAAAATCTTAGTAGGGAAAATGAAGACAAGAGACGCATCTTCGAGAACGTAGTTGTGTATGGGAGGATAATATTAAAATGGATCTTAAAGAAATATGGTGTGAGATGAGAAATGCGTCCAAAATCTTAGTAGGGAAAATGAAGACAAGAGACGCATCTTCGAGAACGTAGTTGTGTATGGGAGGATAATATTAAAATGGATCTTAAAGAAATATGGTGTGAGATGAGAAATGCGTCCAAAATCTTAGTAGGGAAAATGAAGACAAGAGACGCATCTTCGAGAACGTAGTTGTGTATGGGAGGATAATATTAAAATGGATCTTAAAGAAATATGGTGTGAGATGAGAAATGCGTCCAAAATCTTAGTAGGGAAAATGAAGACAAGAGACGCATCTTTTTTGGCAGATGATCCAGAAGTGGTTTGCCCTTGCCTTCTTCTGTGTGTGAATGGAGTAATGGTTGGGGTGCCCCGGAGGAAAACTCCGTGTTGCCTAGACCACGGCCTTGCCCAACACAAGTTATAAATTCGGGCACCGCCGGGAATCGAACCCGAGACCCCAGGATTACAAGGCCAGCGTTCTAACCGCTAGACCTCCGTGGCTATAATGAGTCAGTACAAAAGGTTCTTATTATTGAAAATAAACACGCACGGAAATCTTGCCTCGCGTCTGTGAACGGGTGGGATTTAGTAAGGCTACGTACAGACTTTGGTTAAGGCTCTTAGCACAATAACATTTTATAAATAAACCGAACGTACTAGATCAATACGTTGTGTCACTTCAGAATGGTCATAATTCTTACGGATATATCTTTACTACTAAACACGATATATAATTTGACCCGCATTCGATAATCGATAACTGTTGTTTCGATAGTATCGATAACGCAGGCCTTTTTTTTAAAAAAGATTCCCTCTGGATGCAAGACCAGACGGAAAGTGTAATTATCCGCCAGTCATTTTACTTTGAGGTTAAGGCTGCAATTTAAATATTCTCCTGATGAAGGTATAGTTAGAGGCGTAGGCTGTACAGTGTGCGTGTTTCCTTTTGCGTCCTTGAAAAGTAATTTTCTTGAACTTACACGTTCCCTGTTGCAGCTGTATTAAACAATGGCGTTCATGAAAGTATTGAAATAAACGCGTATCCTACATTCTAACATACAAATAATTGAGCGATCTAAAAGCAGATGGCGAACGCGTCGCCTGCCACACGACGCGAATGCTCTCAGTGTCATGGCCACCTTTGTTTGCAAGCGAACATTTCTACCCAGTTCACATCTGAATCTCTTTCCATTGTCACTTTCACTCAG
>NW_019060536.1:188468-204843 GCF_000696155.1 Zootermopsis nevadensis | reverse complement strand
GAATATTTTAGGTAACATGAATAAGTACTTCAGTGTGTTTTGAATTTAAGTGCATGCTTTTCTCTTTTTGGAAAATGTGACTGGGCTGCTTAGGTGGACCTGAAAGCTTCTTCAGTTCTTTCGCTTTTTATGACAAAGTGGTAGGCGCATGTTATATGACTGCCTTGAAATGCAGTTTTACAGGTATTTCAGTCTATATACCATGCATTTGGATATGTTGCAGTTATTATTATTATTAAGTGTTCTGTCTTACGACAGGTCCATTGCTCTGCCCAAAAAGAGCTCTCCAGTTGTCCCTATTCTCGGCTTCTCGTTTTAATTCCTGGAACTTCCTTTCCTTGTTTGAGATCGTCAGCTGTATCAGTCTTCTTCCCAGTCCTCGCTTTCCTTCAACCTGGCCTTCGATGATATCACTCAGTAACCCATTCCTTCTCATAATATGTCCCAGCCAGTCAGTATCACACTAAAAATATATAAATGTTTTTGGTTCACAATCATCGGTCAGCCAGTGTAAAAGAAGTGGCGATTAAAATTCCACTGTCGTTCTGTAGCGGTTGATGCTTGAGAGAATTATTTTTCTGATGCACCCCGTCATCCCATCTCTATGGGACATGATGTTGCACAGAACTATGTCCATTAAAAATGAAGTAAGTTTCCTGCACACTTCGGTTGAATGTAGTTCACTGTTGCCACCATTGTTTAACTGTATTGGTATTTATGAGGTTGGCATTTTTTATGTTGCTGGTGTACGGTCAAATTTTGATGTCTGGTTGTTATTAAGCTTGACTGTTACGATTCATGTGTTCTTTGTGCTAAAATGTTTCTTGTTGAGACAACAGTCCTGCTTAATGCCATCATCAACATTTGAACAAACTTTATGTAAGTAAAGTAAAACTGTCCCGCTGTATGCCATGTAGGCACTTGGGGGGGGGAGAGGTGTTATAGCTCCTACTCATTCTTAACCTTGGCACTAGATGGGGGTGAGTGATCAGCTTTACGCCTCGGCCACGCTTAACCCCCGGGAAAGTTCCCCACACCCCATTGGATAGGAGGCTGGGTGGGCCCCAGAGCCGGTCTGGACGCACAGGCTAGAGGAGAAATCCCCTGCCCTTGTCGGGGATTGAACCCCAGTCATCGGGTCCATATTAATTATAACATTTGGTTTGCTGTCGTGATCTCTGTTTGTTGTTATCAAAACATTTACATGCAATGAATATACTTACTATTCTCCATTAACGTCCATTATATATTTGTCTAGTACATTTAATACACAGTTTATGCTAGGGTTCAGGATTATTTGAAAGTAAATTGTAATGTCTTGTTGACTTTTTTGTAGATGCAGTGGTGTTAATACTTATTTAAATACATTAGTATACATTTTTATCGGGGTTCGATCCCAGACGGGCAGAGGATTTTTCTTGTAGCGTCTGCGTCCAGATCGATTCTGGGGCCCACCCAGCCTCCTATCCCATGGGTACCAGGGTCCTTTCCCGGGGGTAAAGGGCATCCAGGGCTTGAAGCTGACCACTCATCTGCATCTAGTGTCAAGGTTAAGAATGAGTATGAGCTATACTGCCTCTCCCCACAAGTGCCTACATTGCGTATAGTGGGACAGCTTTAATTTTTTTTGCTTTTTATTCATTGGGATATAAAATATTCCATGTACACTGTGTCGCAATGTAAGCTACAAGAAAACATGATAGACCGTGTCCAGATGTGAAATTTCATGACTGTGGTGCAAAATGTGTCATTGTTACAGGGTAGAGGAGTCACCTAGGAAATCCTGCAGGAAGAAAGTTGAAAAAAAGTCTTCATTGGTATGTGGAATGTGTCCGGTTTGTATGGAGGATCTGGAATTCGTTAATCCAACACCAGAGAGGCAAGTCATGTCAACACTGTGTGGGCACACCTACTGTCGTGCATGTATTGAGCAGGTCCTCGAAAAGAAGGAGGAGTGTCCCAAGTGTCGTAACAGGCAGACAGTTGGAGATATTCATCCCTTGTACATGTAGTACGGCAGAATTCCATGTGTTGTATTTTGTTTTATAGATCATTTAATCAGAATTTCAATGACTAAATTTGTATCAATGTATTACTTTACTTACTGAAGAGTTTGATTAGCTTTTAAGGTTTTGTTTATGCTTTGTGTGGGTAAATTGTCTTGCATGTGTTAGTAAAGGTGAATTAAATTAAATTATTATTATTATTTATTAACTGCAAATGGGTTTTTACCCAGTGGCAGTGGTGCTACAATAAGACACAACAAAACAATGAGACACAAGTAAACGATAAGACACAACAAAACAATGAGACACAAGTAAACAATAAGACACAACAAAGCAATGAGACACAACTAAACAATAAGACACAACAAAACAATGAGACTCAACAAAACAATAAGACACAACAAAGCAATGAGACACAACAAAACACCATACTCAAAATGAAACAACTCATAAGATTACAAAACCATAAGGCACAAGTATTTAAACACAACAGATAACCTAAAGTAGATAACTTAAAAATTAATACCAACTAGACATAAGAAAGTAACAGTAATGAATTACATACGTCGTGAACTGATGCACTCACATTTCATCAGGACCTTGACCCAATTCAAGGCTTTCTTATATGTTCGCTAATGTTTTGAAAAATACCTCAGTTAAATTATTTGTCACCAGTGTCAGTTTGGCATTCCGTTGAAGTCGGAAAATACTTCGACCATAATACTTTTGTTATAGATTGAGATTCCTTTTGACATTTTGAAAAAGAGAGAAACATAAAACATAGTAAAATAAAAAGGAGATTTGTGATAACATAGATCATGAATTTGGAGTATCAGTGGTGGTTCTGAATTGTGAAGCTCGTGACTGTGTGCCACAGAGTCTAGACACTCTCTGTGCCTGCATTCTTCTAACCTGGTACAAAAACTTCCTTTTAGCCAGAGTGGACAGTGAATAGATACGAATATGCCAACTGACTTAAAGACGCTGTATGTTTACAACATTATTCAAGAGAGACACCGGGTTAACAATCATATAGAGGCCTAATTAATTACATTCTCTGCTGGTTTCCAGTCTTGCCATCATTCTATTATTTGTAATCTTGGAGTGTGTCTTTATGTTCGGCCACCTCAAAAATCGATTCTTTCGTGTAGCTAGGCGACCAGAGAGGCCAACACGCAAAACGGGTGATTAAGAAGTCCCGAAGTAGAGGAGTCTTTGAACTGATAGAAAGGATTGGTTGATGATATTTTCTGGTTTGATTTTATTTGCACAAAGTGATTGCATATTTGTGATCAAGGAGCGTAGATACGAGGCTCGTCCTCAAAGTAAGTTTCCCTGGGGCCGTTTACAGAAACAAAACACAATTTCATGGAAATATTTATTGCAACAGATACAGCAAGTGTCCAGCTATTTTTCAACATATTCGCCACCGGAATTGAGACATTTGTCATACCGTGGGACCAACTTTTGAATACCTGTGTCGTAGAAGTCTGCCGCCTGGGATTGGAACCACTGTGTGACAACCATCTCCGCCTCTCTTTCATTCTCAAAACGCTGACGCTGACCGGACAGGAATTTCTTGAGGTGTAGGAAAAGATGGAAATCACTGGGAGCGAGGTCCGGGCTGTAGGGTGAATGATTAAACACCTCCCAGCTGAACTCCTGCAGGAGACTTGCTGTCCGTCGAGCCGTGTGCGGCCTAGCGTTATCACTGACCGCACTTCACAGTCGGCGGGAGCTGGAATAAGAACCTCCATCTTCAACAGCTGCAACGATGCTACTGTGAGAACGCGGGAGGTGCCGTTAGTGCATGCGCCATGCTACGGCATTGCTCTATCACGTACGCACAGTCGCTTCGCGCAATATAAGGTTTGCTAGCTGTGGGACGAGTGGGAAACTTACTTTTGGGACGCGCCTCGTATTTGAAAGACTCCACCCTTTCAAATTCCCTCCCAGCAATCTCTACAACCCCAGGTTCATTGGTTCCGCTCGTCTTGTTCGGCATGTACTTGCTTTTGGTGTTGTTGATCTCAGGGCCTACTTTCTTGGCTGCAGTAATTATCTCTTCCACTGCTTCTGTGAGGTACTTCATGCTTCTTCCCAACGCCACCAAATCATCTGCGTATGCGAGTATCTGACAGGTTCTATTAAAGATGTGTCCTCCAGGGTTTGTTTTGATTGCTCTAATGACCTTTTCTAGACAAATGTTAATTAGCTGTGTAGACAGAGGGTCGCCCTGTCGTAAGCCTGCCACTGTTTCACAGCTGTCAAGAGACCCTACCTTGTATTTTCACCTTATTGCAAGTATTTGTCAGGGTAATTTTCACCAATCTTACTAACTTTGCAGGAAATCCGAATTCTCTCATTATTTCTATTAGCTGATTTCTATCTATGCTATCGTAGGCCTGTTTGAAGTCGATATATAGTTGATGCACTTCGATGTTTCATTCGCATGTCTTCTCCAGTGTAGTTCTAAGGCGATGAATCTGGTCAGTTGTTGATCGGTTTTTCCCAAAACCACATTGGTAGTCTCCTAAACAATCTTCAACATAAAGCTTGAGGCGCTTAGATAATACTGCTGCAAATATTTTGTGGGTGACATTGAGGAGTGAGATCCCTTGGTAATTCCCGCAATCTAACTCGCTGCCTTCTTTGTGTATTGGGCAGATAATTGCTGCATGCCATTCTTCAGGCATGGTCTCCGTCTTTCACAGCAATTCACATAAAGAGTGTATGTGTTTCCACAGCGTTCTAGCACAGTATTTAATCAACTTGGCTGAGATAGAGTCTTCCCCAGGAGCACGATTTAATTTCAATGCTCTTATTGTTACAGTTACTTGTAAAGAAGGTGGAGTGATTTCCCTTTCTGGTCCACAGTATATTTTTCCTGCTTCTTGCGTTGGTGTTCCTTCTCCTGGGTTGAGCAGCTTCTCAAAGTATTCCTTCCAAGTATTAAGGACACTCACTTCATCCCCTACCAATTCTCCGTCCTTGTTTCTGCACGTAGATGTTCTTGGTTGGAAGCCGCCTCTCACCTGCCTTACACTTTCATAAAACTTTCGTACGTCGCCTCTTCTTTGCCTGTTTCTTACTTCCTTGTACGTCTGTACGTTTGATCTTATACATCTTTGTACCATCTTCTTGCGTGCTTCATTTCTCTTTTCCAGGGCCATTCGACATTCGTCATCATACCAGTTGTTCCTTTTCTTCTGTTTGTATATTCCCAGCGTGTTTTCAGCTACTACGTGTACTGCATTCTTGATTTTGTTCCACCTCCTTTCAACCCCGTATTCCTCCTCTGTTTCCACTGCCTTCTCCAAGGTGGATTCCAATTGTATTTTATATTCCCTTGCTATAAGACCATCTTTTAGTTTATCGGTGTCAAATTTTTTACTGGTGTGTTCTTTTGTACCACTGGCCCTGGAGATCCGTTGTCTCATCCTCACTTTCGCCATATTATGATCGCTGTCGCAGTCTGCTCCTCTGTATGTCCTGACGTCCATGACATCAGAGGCATGTCGAGCATCTGTCAGCACGTGGTCTATTTGGTTGTGGGATTGTGCATCTGGTGAGATCCATGTTTCTAAATGTGTTCTCTTATGAGAGAAGAGGCTGCTACTGACGGTCATATTTCTGGTGGTTTCAAAGTCTACCATCCTCCAACCATTATCATTGGTTTCCTCACGTAGGGTATACTTTCCTACGTTTGGGGCCATTGCATGGTCTCCCTACTTGAGCGTTGAAGTCACCGATAACCATTTTTATGTCACTTTTTTGGGGCCTTCATATAGATGTTATTTAGTCTTACGTTGAGACCATTCTTTTGCTCTTACTCCTTGTCTTCTGTGGGCGCATGAACGCAGATTAGGGTTGAGTTGAAAAATCTTCCTCTGATTCTTAATGTACACATTCTCTCATTTACTGTTTTAATACTTCTATGTACCAAGAAGCCAGTTCCAAACTCCGCTCTTGTTATCTGCCCACTGTAGCAAACCGTATACTCGCCAGAGCCCATAATGCCACCTCCGTTCCACCTCATATCTTGCACCGCAGCAATATCAACTATATATTTGCCTAATTCTTCCTTGAGCCTTGCCAAAGCGCCCGGTTTTCGTAAACTTCCGATGTTCCATGTGGCCAAAATCATGTCCTTTTTCCGTTTTCCACGTCTACCAAAGGGAGTCATGTTTCCGAGGCCTCGTCTCAAGAGTGTCTGAACGTCATCTTTTTCCAGAATTGGGTTGTTAACCCAATGTCCAACTCCCATCTTCCTGGTGGACCGGAAGTTTTTATTTAGGGTCCATTCCCTTAGAAGGGTTCAAATATCTAGGCTCCTTGATCACAAGCTGTAATGACATCCTCACAGAAATAAAAGCAAGAATCGCTGCGGGTAACAAAAGCTACTATGCTCTAGGCCAAGTTCTCAGGAAAAGGTTTATCCACCAAAACCTTAAAGTGCGGTTGTACACTACTATAATACGACCTATAGTATTGTACGGTTCTGAATGCTGGACTTTAACATCTCTAGCTGAAAGAATGCTTATGTCCTGGGAAAGGAAAATTTTAAGGTAGATTTTTGGTCCAATATGTGACAATGGCCTATGGAGAATTAGAATGAATATCGAGCTGGAGAAGCTATTCAAAAGCTCAGATATTGTAGCTGTAATAAAGGCAAGAAGGATAGAATATACTCCGAGTGAGTGACGATAGAGGATGTAAGATGACCATCAATAGTAAACCTCCTGGCAAATTAAAGAAAGGAAGACCGAAACTCCGGTGGATCAAAGACGTGGAGTCTGATCTTAAACAGATGGGCGTAAGAGGCTGGAGAAGGAAAGCACAGGATAGGGAAGACTGGGCATCGATCGCAACAGAAACCAAGGCTACACTGAAGGGGCCGTAGTGCGAAAGAAGAAGAAGAAGATTGCATATTTAATGTTGCTGGAAGCAAAACACAAACACTGAAAGACTAAATATAGGTGGCTTTTATGATATTGTAATGTTCCTACATTTGTTTCTTTAGTTAGGATAGTTTCCCTACTTTACCCTTGAGACTGATGTATAATTTTGAAGAATGTAGGAAGTCTTATTAATTAGTTTGGGGACAATATTTAATTATAGTTAAATTATTTATTGTAATAAAATTGCAGAACTTCATATTTATGTCATTTTTCCGTTGTCGCTGCGTAATCGATGTATTTAAATACTGACAACGCACCTGCTTCACTCTCTACAAATTGGGTTTTGCTTGAATGTTGAGGTTGCGGCATACGGTTACCACTAGCACAGTTAATATAATGACGCTTTATGTACATTAGAAAGTGAGAGAGAAATTATATATTTCACTGGTATGAATGATGATTGAGGCACACACATTTATTCAATTATAAGGTGACCTTGGCAAATTTAACTCTGTCAGAATTTGTACTATGCATGGAAATTTATTATTGCAAAGTTGAAAGGTACCCACTGGACGGTCTAGACATGGTAGCAATGAGATATATCACTATCCCTGCCAGGACTCAAACTGTGGAGGTTGAGCCTGTAGCCTGATCTCTGTAGTGACTGAGGTACTCTGCTTGTCGACAGTGTATAATTATTAATGTGTAGCTACTGCTGCCATCGACCAGTATAAAATGGATACAGTGTTTGAAGCGAAAGTTGATGTGTCCATCCTGATCAAAAGTGGGAATCAAAGTTCATAGAGATGGCTGTCTTCTGGGTTGTTGTGCCACATAGTCTGGTAGAAGTTTACCAGTGATCATCCTGATGGAGGCAGCAAGGACCTCTGAAACGTTGGTAAACTTCTACCAGACTACATGGCGCAACAACCCAGAAGACAGCCATCTCCATTAACTTTGATATAATGAAAACCTCAAACCCTATAAAGTGCATGGAACTTGTTGTAACATGTTGAAAAAAAATGGGTGCTAGGATGCTGTATAGTTTCATATTGCTCAAAAGCCAGGGCCTTTACCATTAACATAAATAGGTGTATATAGAAATTTTCAACAGTATTTTGTTTATATGTATTATGATACGTGTTCATAATGTACGGTTAATCTAATACTTCTTCTAGTTGTCTTGTCTTGCCTTGCAGCAGACTGTATGTGCTGTAAATGAAGCAGTCTTTGAGAAGATATTTGCTTAACTGGCCAAGAGAGCATAAATCACTTTTAATTAAGTGTTCGGCCATTACATTTAAAACAGTAGTGGGTGGTGCTGTTAGCGTACTGTAAGTGGTATTTAAAGTATAAGTCAGATTTGTGAAGGTTATGTTGTGTTAGAGGTGACACCCTTTCAATTTTAATTTACTAACTTGGAACTGCAAGGATGTGTTTGTTAGTGGATATTTTGTAACAGATTATTTGTAACTGCATAATTTTAAGTACCCACCACAGTAAACAATTTGGTTCTTTATTAAGCAGACATATGGCTTCTAACGTTGGTTATTCTGTTGCGAGATACCACGCCCATTATGTTGGTATTAACTTTGCCTATTAGTGCCGCCTGTTGATAGAAGTATTAACCATTATTGAACGTCTTATTTTCCTGTATTTTAGCGGCGCGTGGCGTCAATAGTACATACTATGAACAGTGTTTATGTTTGCTGTGAGTGGAATCGGAAATTTTGCCAAATGAATATTAACAGTTTCTATAAGATATTTTCTACTTTCGATTTGTCAGAATATATATTGGGAACTTACGTGAATGTTACCACATAAAAAAGTTTGGCATTTGAGTGTGAAAGATGTAGTATTTATATAGTGATGTGATTTGTGTGTTGGTGCATCTGATCACTCGCATTTTACGTGCGCATAATATACAAAGATTATACCAATATAGGTAAATTATATCTGTATTTATGCTTTAAGGGTGTAATTGTGAGTTATTATTATTGAGTGTTTTGTCAATGCGTGGAATGTTAAGGATTGCCTGGGCCACTACTGATAATCTTTATATGTAAGTATATTTTCATACTATTGGGTGTAGAATTTTATAAATATAAGCGAAATGTGTTTTGTAGTTTATTTAAGGTGTGTTCAACTTGTGGCATTTGTTCACTTTGTAACACAACTAAAATTCTTTAGTTGTTGCAAAACTTGTCGCGTCATTTGAGTTTGCAGGAAACGTAACTATAACTGAGGTTATGTATATCGCTGTATGCTGATGGTTAATTGCTTGGTGTGCCTGGCTGCAGTTTGATCAGGGGCAAGAAATGTTCTCTTGTCATCCATGTACAACGGATCCTGTAATGGCGTCCGTGACCCAGTGCGAGTGGGGAGGGGGTAGTTCTACACGCCGTGGCGCAGAGTCCTTGCGTAGCTCATAGTTGCTCATCTGGCCAAGAAATATGACGCTTTTTGTGAAACCTACTATTCCCGTGTCCCGTTGCAGAAGCACCATGTCTTGAACAAAATCCAATGCCAATTCTCATACTCGATTTCTTCAAGATTGGTCGTAATGGTATCCTGCCGTCGACTCTGTTGCTGCTTACAGCGTCTTTAAATAAACCGCAAATAAATAATAGTATTGCCATCTATGCCTAGGTCTCTCAAATGAGTCTCTATGACAAATTTTGTATAGATTTGATGTTTCTGCTATGCGTGTTACATGACGTTCGTCTTTTTCCTCCGTCTATGGCGAACAGTACGAAACAAAAATCTCTTCATCATTGCCTCAAACCATGTTCTCATAAATTCTCAGTCCATGTTATTCAGTTCGTGGTGAGAGACCAAGTGTCTTATCAGCTAATTTTTATAATCTTAAGTATTTTCCGTCTCTGAATTCAAATTTTTTTGGCGAGATTTATTTTTTCATTCGATTCTTTACCATTTTCATACAAAGTAAGTGAAGTTGTCCCACTATACGCCATGTAGCCACTTCGGGAGGGGGAAGGTATAGCTCCTACTCATTCTTGGCCTCGGCACTAGATGGGGCGGGAGTGGTCAGCGTCACACCTTGGCTTTACCCCCGGGAAGGGACCCCAGTCATCATTGGGTAGGAGGCTGGGTGGGGCCTACAGCAGGCCTGGACGGAGAGGCAAGAGGAAAAATCTCTCTTCAGCACGGTGTATTGTTTAACTTCCGGTTTTCTGTTATAATTTAATTTCTTCCGTTTCAAAATTCTCCAGAACTTAATTCTTGCTGATCTCTACAGCCAGCCAACCGGGTATTAGTACGACAGACCTTAGGCTGGCCTTAATAACACGTGGTTCTCCCACCCCTACGTCTGTTGGTCGTTGTCGTCTTCCGTCTGACGTGAATATCCGCGGACCTGCAGGGGCAGGAAGCCAACCAGACCCTCATCGACGATTGGACCCGGTCCTCAGCGTGTCCTGTGGTCGTCCACGTGAGTGATGTTCCCGGAGGGCGACGCGACGTGAGCTTTTAAACTGCCGGGACTTTATTTTTATCCGGCCGTAAATATTACAGGGCGCGTGTTTAAACGCGTTGTCATTAGTTACCCGGTTCTGATCCCGGTTTTCTTCAGTCGCACCAGGTAAAGTTAGCGGAATGAGAGTTTCCCGACGAGAAGAGACCACTCGAAAGACCTAAGCGTAGATGGGATGATATTAAAACGGAGGTCTTAAGGAAACGGGGCAGGTGGGTGGATACGGACAGAATTAAAATTCAACCTGGAAGATGGTGACAGCGTGTTTCTCCGAAACGCTGGTTATCTGTCTATGTGTCTACACGGCGTTTTCACTGCTGTGATAACCTCAAACCTAGTGTGATAGCCTGGGTTTGAAGCATTTGCATAAATGCGGTGGACTGTCGCACAGGAACTCGTTTTGGAAGTTTCTTTATTGCAACGTGGCGATGTTGAAAGCCAGTTGAAAGCTCGGCAAAATAATATTTAAGAATTCAGTCCGTACCGCGAAGAAAACACAACTCTTCACCGTTACATCACACCGGTGGTGGGCAAACGCGGTCATAGAGCTTTAAAGGAGATGGTACAGAAGCCATTGGTTTTTAAAGACGAAGGGAGACTCTCTTCTGTCCACAAGTGGGTGTTGGTGACGTGCTTACAGGTGGTCATGGAGCGGAAGTGACGTCAGCATTTGTCGCCTACGCTCGAATCTTTTTTGAGAAGCGTCAGGTATAATTTGTGTTTTGACCACTGATGTTGTGGTAAAATATCCGATGTCCATGTACACCCTCGTTAGGGGGGGGGGGGGGGGGGGGGGGCGTTGGACGAACGTAGTATTGTGTGGGATGGGCTTACAGATACGCGACCACGGAAAATCATAGTAAATAAATAATGAAATCTTAAACTCACTGTTATTATATCAACAACAAAAATTATACTTTTAAATAAAATGCCAGGCACAAAATTTGGCTCCAAATTCCATCATATCGGCAAACAGTAGGATAGTGGCCACCTGTAATAGATTTTTGGGTCTTCGGAAAATAATTGTTCCCCCCACCATAAAGATCCGCTGTCAGTTGTTACGGGCAAGCTTATGGAAGAACAAAATTTCAGGACGGTTTCTCCTATCAGCGGTTAATTACCGAGTTCGATATTAAAATGCGTTGCAGTCCATGGATCATGCCTGAAAACACTGCGCAGATAGACTTATCCATTCATATCAAACGCCAGTGATTGAGTGATGCGATCCGCGAACCTCTCAGGTTCGTGTCTCTGTTATCGGACGATAGATGGCATTACCGTACTGAATGCAGTTACGTCCTCTCTGAACCAGTTCATTATCATTTCTGGCAATATGACAGAAACCATTCGCGAATGTCTTCACGCGTTATGACGTCGTAAAACAATGCGGACACATTCCATTTTTCAGCCCGCGCCACCTCCAGTCTATACTGATGAGTGTTCGTGTCACAATCGATAGCTCGAAGATGGATGAATGGAGTCGATTCTGGTTTTGAAAAGTTGGTAGCATCTATCTACGACGTGGCAACTGATCACTGAATGTAAAATGAGAATGTTTTGTTTCACTTGAAAAATGGTGTCGTATCTTTTATAGAATAACAATGTGGCGTGTTCCATTGTGATCGAATCGTAACTAAACACAGATAACACGATGACAAATGCCTGTCGACAATGGGCATTTGGCATCAGGCCTCTGGGCTTTGCTGTCTTGGAACAGAACGACGGTCGATTATGACGTCAGTGATTGATAGGATTTGGGCGGGCGTGTGTCATGGCACGATGTGTCGCAGGTATAAACCATTGGCAACACTGTGCCTTTATCGCCGGTAACATGACTCGAGTTGCGCTGTTGCCAAGATGCACGCTGTAACTGCCTAATTCGGTTTAAACCTTGTTCATCATTTGGTTATCGCTTGAGCTACTGGATTTTGAGTGTTAAGTCAATAAAACAAGTGACGTACAAACCGACTCGAAAGACAAGCCAACTTTGAGGCTGATTTAAAGTGAAGTAGGCGTCTTAAGTTATTTTGTGTTCAAAGCTGAATATGTTTCGTGTTTTTTTTAAAGCATGTTTGTACATTTATAAGAGGATGTTTTTTATAATGGGATAGGACTGAGGGCCAGATGCTTTCTCGATGGTTAGTACGCGGCCCCGTTATTGATTTTAATAACTGTAGTTTCAGGAATCTGTGAGAGGAAATTATGCTGCTATCTTCACATTGCGACCCCTCTCGTAAGTTGGCAAAGTTTTGCGTAATTCGAACTGCTACGTGCTAAAGTGGCGTTAATTAGACGACTTTGTGCCCAATTTCCCGATCCCAGAGTGCACTTAATGTGACGTAATTTACGAAATTTCTCTCAGAGTGCCGTGTGTCTTGTTGACAATTTCTTTTGCTGTTTGTAATTTTTTCCGTCTCTGAAAAAAAAAGAAAAGAAATATACGTCCCGCAATGCAAAACAAATGGTTAATGTCCTTTTATCTCTGTCTCTCAACTCCATTGTTTTGGAAAGGTGACGACGTGATACAAGTTTTCTGAATCCTATTTTTGTCTTCATTTGACAATGTTCTGTTATAATTCCCACCGTGAAGGCAGTAATTTTCTCTGTTTCCGCCAAGCTTTAGGGAAATATTACAAGCAGGATTAAAAGAGGCGAAAATTTCTTGAAGTAACGAACTTTCTGTTAAAAAAAATACGACGTTTCAGAGACGACTCTTTCACCGTCCTGAGGCAAAAACCTACTCTGTTTTGGGCCCAATCGATGTAGCTCGCCCCAATCTCCGAAACGTCGTGTTTTAAAATAAAAATCAAGAAATTTCTTGAAGTAACGAACTTTCTGTTAAAAATACGACGTTTCAGAGACGACTCTTTCTCCGTCCTGAGGCAAAGACCTACTCTGTTTTGAGTCCAATCGATGTAGCTCGCCCCAATCTCCGAAACGTCGTGTTTTAAAATAAAAATCAAGAAATTTCTTGAAGTAACGAACTTTCTGTTAAAAATACGACGTTTCAGAGACGACTCTTTCTCCGTCCTGAGGCAAAGACCTACTCTGTTTTGAGTCCAATCGATGTAGCTCGCCCCAATCTCCGAAACGTCGTGTTTTAAAATAAAAATCAAGAAATTTCTTGAAGTAACGAACTTTCTGTTAAAAATACGACGTTTCAGAGACGACTCTTTCTCCGTCCTGAGGCAAAGACCTACTCTGTTTTGAGTCCAATCGATGTAGCTCGCCCCAATCTCCGAAACGTCGTGTTTTAAAATAAAAATCAAGAAATTTCTTGAAGTAACGAACTTTCTGTTAAAAATACGACGTTTCAGAGACGACTCTTTCTCCGTCCTGAGGCAAAGACCTACTCTGTTTTGAGTCCAATCGATGTAGCTCGCCCCAATCTCCGAAACGTCGTGTTTTAAAATAGAAATCAAGACGAATTTCTTAACTAGTCGACCTAACTGTCTCCTCCTAAAGAAGATTGTCTGCCCATGGAGTTAGTTTAATATTTAAACCCCTCGTTATGTAATTTTCTCCAGTCTTGTTTTGTTTTCGAATTCCCTCGTTCAGGGGCGCCGTGTCCGCTCCATTTCAGCTGAAGATTGTTGTTCCTGCTGGAGAATTTTCTGGGCGTGGCCCCCTGTCACGTGACAGCCCCATCCCCTCGATTTGTGTACCTTTCACACCGCCATCTGTGTCAATTTAGGAACTAAGATGGATGTCGTCTGGGTTGTAGCGCCGTGTAGAAGTTTACAGACGTTTCAGAGGTCCTTGTTGCCTCCTTCGTCAGGGCCCTGATGATGGAGACGGGTGACAGCCATATTCAGACTTTTCCAGTTCCTCCGCATTCGAAGTGATCACTTTCGAGAAAATTTCCTTATCAAAATTACGTAAGCACATCGTGTGTCTTCTTCTCCGGGCGCCCTGACTTTAAATAACGCCACGCGGCCGAGATGTCCTTCCTGAGTCCTGTTGACATCCTTTTACCTTAAGAACACTTTTTTACATTAAATACCCATCACGTTATCACTTTAATGATACGCATTCATCCTCCGTCGATGTAATCGACCACATTTGACTCCAGTATTGAACAATTGGAATGTTCAAGTCTGGCATTAATGGTAACCGATACTTTTGGTCTGTCAACAACCGCATGTGAAATGAAAGGAGAGACGTTTAAGAAGACATGTGTCTTACGAATGGATAGCTGGAATTCTGCATGGAAGTAAATATGCAAAATTTTACTAAAAACATGAGACGAAAGATTGTTGAAAGTGTGAAATATACACTTCCTTCCGACCTTATATACGAGGTGCGATCGAAAGGTTTCCAGACTGCGCGTATAACAACCCGTACACTTATCTCAGGTATTAAATTCATCCATCACCCTCGAAGTAGTTCCCCTGGGAGTGAACACAACGATCCCAGCGCCGCTGCCAAGCCTGGAAGCATCCCTGGAAATCTTTCTTTGTCAGCCTGTCAAGCACCATCTGCGATTCTGCCTGAATCTCTTCTATCGTCTCAAATCTCCTTCCCTTTAGCTGAATTTTCATCTTTGGGAAGAGGAAGAAGTCACACGGAGCTTAGAAAGGAAGTTGGGGTCGGTTCTTGCAAGATCTTTGAGCTCCTGACAAACGAGAAGTCGATTCTGCTTCTGGTCCTCAGAGAGGATGCGTCGCATGTGGAGTTCTTCCTTTAGAATCAGCTGACAGGTCCCAACAATGTCGCACAAGTCGTTGATGGTACGACGTCGATCTTCGTAACATTTTCGGGCGTTGTGCTCGAAGATGGTCGTCCAGAATGCTCGTCATCATCGACAGGGGTTCGGCCATTTTTAAAACGTGAATGCCCCACAAAAGTTTGTGCACGACCCATTTCGAAGTATTTCCCCAAATGCTTGCTTTAGCATTTCATAGGTTTCCGTAGCCGTTTTGGCGAGTCTTTGGCCAAATTTGATGCACACGCCATTCCGAAATCGCAGGAGGGTCGGTGTAATGCACTACCAAAACGCCCGTAACTAAGAAACAAATGCTAATTCGATGATGCCGGCTGGCACATTGATTCACTATGAATGTAGGCCGCACCCCCTAAAGGCAGAAGCTCGTACTACATCCGGTTCGCCCGCTATTGACACAGTCTTGAAACTTTCCGATCGCACCTCGTACAACATGTTTCGGTTTTATTAAACCATCATCAGGTGTAAAATTATATTAAATTTAAAACTCAATTACAATTTTTTTTACAATTTTTCGTAGTGTAGTTTTTTTTGGAGGTCGTGTCCAGATATTTTCATATAATGGATCAACTTTATTGTTTGAAGTGATGCTTTTGATGTTTACATCTGTCAGAGATGAAATAGTAGACAACGCAGTTGTGTCTGGAGGTGATCCAGAAGTATTACCGTATCTGATCAAGGTTTATTACTGAATCTGAATACTTTATATCTGTTTACTCGGTATTGTTGTACCAACACAACAATGCCGACCGCTGGTTGAATAATTTTTTACGAATTTAAGAATGAATTAGAAAGGCGTTGTGATTATTTTAAGGCTGGTGTAAGGAGAGAAAATTACCACTCAATTTACGTACCTAACTCTTCATAAATATGTCAGCACTTTTGGTGTGCGTGGGAAAAGTCAAAATATCTTGGAGGTTTTGGTTGGCTCATTTGCATATCGTCTGAGACTTGGTCCGTTCTCGCTCCCACTTCATTTAGTTCAAAGACGATGAACAAAGGACTAATTGTCAGGGAAGTTAGAAGTTGAGCGGTTATAATTCTCATAATGTCAGCACATGCGCAGGATCCACTCCCTTTGATTTACGTCAGAATTTTAAGTTCTTAATCCTTCTGTAGAATTTCTGTTTTATTAGACGGAAGAAATGTAAATTTACTCTTTCAAATTATTTTTGGTGCTCGATTTAGTTGATGCTGTAAGTTTCTCATACGAGGTGCGATCGGAAAGTTTCAAGACTGTGTCAATAGAGGG
>NW_019060536.1:129693-167231 GCF_000696155.1 Zootermopsis nevadensis | reverse complement strand
ATAAATGATTCTTTATTAACAGACAGAAAGATCCTTCTTCACGTCTGGCTTTGAGTATTGAAATCATAGGTTTTCTTTCTTTCTTTCGCAACAAATAACACAGCAACACATCATCTTCTTCTTATTCTTCGAGTAACCTTTTTAGAATCATTTTTGTACTCATTTTTCACAGAATATGTGCACGTATGTCTCAACAAAACAAAGAAAACAAACACTTTGCCGCATGTCTCGGTCGTCACCTCAAAAGTGTCCGTCTCTCGTCTCTGTCGCCTGCCTCGGTCGCTTGTCTCTGTCGCGTGCAGCCAAATTGTACCTTTAGAGCTGCATCCAATTCACTTCTCTGTGATATAATGTGTTGCTAATTAGTGCAGTTGATAGGGCGTTGTTAAATGCCTTACGAACCACAAACAGCTACCCCTGAGAGGTCCAGTGCTTATTGCGTTTTGGTGTTGATTTCTGCATTAGAGACGAAGGGATGACTAATGTTTGTTTCCGGTTGCATGAAATGAGATCGATTTGTATCGGAAGTATTTCTGTTAACTTTCGTCAGCGTCGAACTGTGGACAGTGGTCTGATACCTTTCAAAATTCGCGCCGCGTAGCTTCAAGGTTCTCTGATCGATGTTTTTAGAACCGATAGTAGTCTGCGGTGTAAAACATGGAGCGACACCACGCCCATTCCATGCCGTATTATGTATGCGGTATATAAAACAAGCTCGGTACTTGAGTAAAGTCTGTGAAATGTAATTATGTATGCGGGGTATCTGCAGGCAGAATATTGATAAAACTCGGGCTCCGAGTGAGGGAAATTTATAGGCGACGAGAATAAAAAAATAGGGAAATGTTGTGCGCTCGGTGGCGCTGGGCCGCCATTAGCATCGGAGACATTTTGGATACGCCGGTCGCCCGCGGGGATCAGCTGTGGATGGAGCTGTAAGTGTTGCAGAACGCAAAGGGGCAGAGAAGGAACTGGGAGCCAGGACAGATAGTTTTTTTGAAGCCTGGGCCGTCGCGATTTTTCGCTGGGGTATTTCTATAAAAGAAGGGCACATGTTAGTATCTCGTCGTCAGAAGACAGGCGGGCAAAATTATCTTAGGGTGGCTAATAAGTCCTTTGAAAGGGTTACAAAGTTCAAATATTTGGGAACAACAACAACAAATCAAAATGATACTCGTGAGGAAGTTAGGAGGAGATTAAATTCTGGAAATGCTTGCTACTTCTCAGTTCAAAATATTTTGGCTTCCCGTCTGATTTCTAAGAACCTGAAAATTAAAGTATACAGAACAATAATCTTGCCTGTTGTTTTGTATGGGTGCGAAACATGGTCTCTCACTCAGAGGGAGGAACACAGATTGCAGGTGTTTGAGAATCGGGTGTTGAGGAGGATATTTGGGCCTAAGAGGGAAGACGATGGGGCGTGGAGAAAACTGCACAATGACGAGCTTAAAAATCTGTACTGCTCCCCCAGTATTGTGAGGGTGATTAAGTCGAGAAGAGTGAAATGGGCGGGACATGTAGCGCGCATGGATGGGACAAGAGGGGTGCACCGGGTACTGAGATGATGGGGCATGGAGAAAACTGCACAATGACGAGCTTAAAAATATGTACTCCTCCCCCAATATTGTCAGGGTGATTAAGTCGAGAAGAATGAGATGGGCTGGGCATGTAGCGCGCATGGATGGGACAAGAGGTGTGCACCGGGTATTGGTTGGGAATCCTGAGGGGAAGAGACCTCTGGGGAGACCTAGACGTAGATGGGAGGATAATCTCAGGCGGGATCTATGGGAGATAGGAGTTGAAGGAGACTGGATTTTGTTGGCCCAGGACAGGGACCGGTGGAGGGCTTTGGTTAATTCGGTGATGAACCTTCGGGTTTTATAAGCCATCTTGTTAGTTGGTTCTTTAAAAGAAATTTTGATGAAAAACGAAAATCACCGACGTTCCATTAATATCCTTTGGCGCCGCGTTGTGGTCTTATGAGGTACTAAATGTTAACCAAGCTGGTCGTGTAGACAAGAGTTTTTCAGCATAAACGTGGATTGTGTTCACGTAGCAGGACGACAGACACCCAGGAAAAGAGACCGCTTGAGTCCTCGTCATGAACGTCGTGTGTTTTCAGATCTGGAACGATTTCTCACGTCTTTAATCAATTTTTAATGGAATCAACTGTTCATCGTCGCATTAATTTCGTGTCTGCGTGCGCAGAGCTGGAAGTTCACGTGAACGGCAGAGAAGAGATCTTAAGCCAAATGGTGCCACTTCGGAATGACCCCCACGTCCGAGGGCATCATAACCGATTAGAACACTGGATTACAAACCCAACACCTCTTCCTAAGAAACTTGTAGTTGCCCAGCTAGTCAAGACACTCTCGCGTTTTTTCAGACCTGAAGATGTCCGTTCTGGATCCTTTCCTCGGGCTAAGTGAATGAGGTTAGTCCACAGTTTCGCATCGTGTTTATTTAAGATTCATTTTAATATTATATCGCTATTTATATGCCCGTAGTTGTGAAATGTGTGTCTTGGCTCGCGTTGTTCGTGGTTTTAACGCTGCTCGGAGATTTACCCTGGAAAATAATTGTGTGTGTTAGTCAGAAAAGTTTCCGGTACTGAAGAAGGTCTTTGCACTGACGGGAGAAGATTCTTATTACGTAACGTCACAGTTGAAAGATGATTTATGGAAAATTCGAATGAAACGTTTTATGGGATGGGAAAATATTTGCGCTGGATTCCATCGGCTCGCGTTTACCGTACCTCAAGTTTCGTGTTTTTTTAACCCAGAGAAATTCTCGCGGGACGCAAAATCTCTGATCTCATGTGCATGGGGTAAATCATGTTTTTTATATACACACGGTTCACTTGTCGGTCCCTGCTGTAGTGGGAGGGGATTGCATCTGGCTTGTAAATCGATAGGACGGGCATTTCGCGGGAATATTCAGCATTTCTCAGAAACCAGTCGTTTTGTGCGTAGAAAGATGATTTTCCTTGAAAACGTGCTTTGCGATGATCACTGAAATGAATTTGATGTGATTTTAGAAATTTTGTGTGGAAATCTTTTTTGATTTGGATAAAGATATGCCTATAATTTGGATTGAAGTGGCTCAGGTTAAGTTCGGGTCGCGACCAGAGTGATATTTAATAATATAAGACTAAAACGGACGGACGGACGGTCTACAACATTGTGCAGTTATCGTAGTAGCTTCGCCTAGACTGTTATGTTGCCAGCTCTGAAAGGCATATTTATGCGAAAATGTCTTCTCTGGGTATAATGTGAGAGAGAGAGAGAGAGAGAGAGAGGGAGAGAGAGAGAGAGGGAGAGAGAGAGAGAGTAATTTGGATTCAGGGCGAACAACGCCAAGATATGTCTGCTTTTTTTCCTTTCAAATCAACCGAGTTTGCATGTTGGCGGTCTGACGATCCAGCTGAGAAGGCGCGTCCAACGGCACGTGGAAGCTTGCGAAATTCAGATACGGTCGTTTGTTTCCGTATTCTGCTCCGGCACGTAGCTATTACAGTGGTAACTATATATACCACATGCTTTAACCTTCAGTAAATCAATGTTTTGTCCACATTCTGTATTTATGTGTATTGTATGATTCTCATATTAAATAGCGATTATTTCCTTAAACGGAGTTAACCAGTTGATCTTTGTAATGGTGAGGCGTTGTGTTTTCTTCGCGGTACGGACTGGATTCTTAAATGCTATTTAGACGAGATTCGGCTTCGAAGGGTTAAACATGGAACTAAAGTCACGGACACACACAATATTGGCACCTTGAAGTTAAATTTCGATCCATAACCACTTCCCTGTACCGCATTTCGTCGAAATTCGCCGGCGGAGCGCCGAGTTGCGTCATAGGTACGTACGAGCCGACAGAATTAATTTCCGCTTCGCAGTTTAACTCGAGTGATCGCCCCCGCGACCTGCTCACCTGCTGAATATTACATCAAGTGTCTACGACGGAAGTTAGCCACAAATGAGAATGATTTTCCCATACGAATGCACCAGTTTTGTTGCTAGCTGACTCTAGTCGTAGCGTATTGGTGGAATTTGTCTGGTTTATGTTGGCTGCACTGTGCGCGCACCCATAGAAAGCAAATGATGTGGAGCCATACCAGTCAGTGCTTGGAGGGCTTGGGTTGAGTGAGTGCGGTTTGTGTTTTAAGTCCTAAAAGAGTTTTTTTTTTGTGAAATGTCCGTGTGTTGCGTGTGTCGTCCGCACGTAGAGGATTATTGAGAAGGTAACCGAATGTTTGTGAGTGACGTAGCAAAATTGTAAGTCATCTTAACGTTGCTGTTTATTTTAAAGTGCCTTAACGGTAATTAACGTTTTACCAGTGTCTGTGGTCAGACCATTAATTATTTTCTCTTATTAGACGTATTTATTCATATATGCATGCGTGAAAATGTTTTGTAACACTTGGATGTTTTAAGGGAACAAAAACTTTTTAGTCATTTTACGTGACGGTTCGATGAGTTGTTTGTTAAATGATTGTTGAAGGTGAAGTGGATGCAGTGTTTTGGTTGCAGTATGTGTAATGTTACATATGTGATTGGGGGGGGGGGGCGGTTTCTTTGTGGCCGATGTTTTTAGTTTTTACGTAGAAGTTGGAGAACTGAGATGTTGAAGTCTGTGTTACAGCTGTAATTTGTTGGTCCCGGGTCTGGTAATCGTTGTCTGAGCCTTGAAATGAAACGGATTTGAAATTTTCTAGCCGTTGGTTGTTACGTGATGACGGATCTGTGATGTAATGTGAAAGTTATTTAAATTTGAGTTTTGCGAATGTCATTTAATTACCCAGATATGGGCTGTGAGTAGCTTTTAATGTCTGCAGAGAGTTCTTTTTTGTTAATTCCACAAGCGAGGAGAGAAAACAAAAACATTGACGCGCGTTTTAATCTTTGTGTTGAGTTGTCACGTGGTACGGAGACTCGTAACGTGCTGTGTGTCTTTTGAAATGGAACTTTGTGGGGTAGATCGTCTTTTGTTCGAGTGTCGATTATGTGGAAAAATCCGTTAACGCGAGGAAACGTTGGGTGCGTTCATTTGGTCCGGCGTGGCGTTTCTAGAATGCAGACCGTTTCCAGATTTCGGCTGTCCGAATAGTGGTAACGTTTTTGTAATTTATTTGTCGTGAATTTTGGTACGTAAGAGAGTTTTAAGCATATTCATAAACGTAGCTGTGACGTGGGACCATTTGCTTGTGAAAGTCTTCTAACATGGACTCCCATGCCACAAAGTGAAAATGTGTCACATAATCTAAGGATAATGTCAAGGAAACGAAGATCGAAGATGCATGTCGATTTGTGGTCGATATAATGAATGATCGATCAGTGCCGTAGATTATATTATATCGAATTATACAGTGGCACAGATGATTGATGATTCTGGATGAATATGGAAGTGACGCTGACGTAGTTTAATGTAGTACCAGGGATTTTTTTCGTGGTGGGAGTGAGGAAAACCACGAAAGGGAGTGTAGAATGTGTTGGGGCCGAGAACTGAGACCGGTACCTCCAGAATAAGAACCATGGCACGTGAACACGTGTACGTCAGTGAATACCGCGAATTTGAGAATGCTTGATCCATCAGAAAGACAATAATTTTGCCTGTTGTCTTGTATGGTTGTAAATCATGGTCTCTTACCTTGAAGGAAAAACATGGATTACAAGTGTTTGGGGGGAAAAAGGTGCTCAGGAGGATATTTGGACTTAGGAGGTATGAAATAAGCAGGGAATTTAGAATATTCCATAACGAGAAGCTACGTGAATTGTCTGGGTCACCTGGAACATTAATGACAGTGAAATATAGAAGGCTCCGATGGGCTGGACACGTAGCTCGCATGGCGGGGAAGGCAAGAGGTGCATACAGGATTTTGGTAGGGAATCCTTCTGGAAAACGTTCACTGGGAAGACCAAGAAGGAGATGGGAGGGCAACATGAAGATGGATCTTAGGGAGGAGTTGGCTCAGGATCGTGGCCGGTGGCGGGCTCTGGTGTTGCCGGTGTTGGACCTGCGGGTTCTGTTAACAGGGGGTTAGTTATGAAGCTTCAAAATCTGTATTTTTCACCCGGTCTTGATTGGGAGCTCGTAGAGAATAAACCGATTCCGTGACGTTCAGTTGACAGAGGCACTGCACCTGATCGAGTGTTGGGGCGTCTCTACATGAGTCCCTGCTCGTTACGGCGTCGGATGAGAAGCTGAGGACAAAGATGCCTGCAGTTGATTTGTCTCCTGGGGGCGTCTGTGCGATCTCACTGATGATGGAGGCAGTAAGTGCCTCTGAAACGCCGGTCGATTTTTACGAGGTTGGGCGTTGAAAATCCCAGGCATTCATACTCACAGAGACAGAAATGTAATCTGAAGCCAAAGTCCGAAATGATAACATTCTTCGGCACTTAAGAGATCCCACCGCGTAGGTAGCCACTTTACAGATACAGGTAGCCTTCGATTTACGCCGGGGACGTGTTCCTGGACGAATCGGCTTAAATTGGAACTCTTTTATAATTTAAATCAATGGGAAGTCAACGACACGCGTTCCCAGCACCCAAACATTGACGATTAATATAATGGCATGGCATTTGAAGCTCTGAAATAACGTAAATAAAATAAAGGGAATTTAAAAAATATATTTTATACACTTACAATCGGCAATTCGTTGGTCCCCGCGATTATTTCGTGTGATTGATGTGTACAGTCATCTCTGCTGTTATGCGACAGTTGCATTCATGTAAGACGCCGACCTATAGAAAATCGCGTAGTAAAAATAACCCCGGGACCTCCGCGGAGGTTAAATTAGTCCTTTGAAAGTTTAAAGCTCGAGGAATGAAATTGCATAAGAGCAAACTCGCATATGCAAAAATTTGCATTTCACAAACAGCTTTTACCGATTCATCGATCTCATTGGAGCAAATTCGCGTTAACGTAACTTACGTAATTGCAGAGATGACCGTATTTATAATTTTTAATCCAAATCAGCGATGTAAGTATTACGATTTAATATAAGAATCAGTACTAGAAACGTTATAAAGAATAATAAAATATATTTTTATCACTTTTTGACTTTTTGGTTTCAAAATCGGCGCAAATCGAGGGCTACCTGTACTTACTTTCGAGGCGCAAAAGGCTTCCGGTCAGCCTAACCTTTCCCACAGCATTTTGACCCACGCTTACTAATGGACGAAGCCGTTATGACCAAGACCTTTGTCCCTTTGATGGGGAATTTACCGCTTTTCTGTGCAGATGAGGGAATCCTGTCCTTTGAAGTTGCAAAGCATCGCGAGGCCACTTCATCTGGATTTGAACCAAGGCTTGAAGGCGTAGACTTCGGTTCTTGGTTTTAAAATGAGTAAAAATTCTTATATCTTAATTGCGTCATGCTTGTGTTCTTCAATACAATAATTTTATTCACCGTCTTTACACAAGCTTATAGATTGTTAAAATCACATAAAATTATAACATTTCAACATTTGATATTGTTACATTTTAAAATGTTGAAATGTTATAATTTTATGTGATTTTAACAATCTATAAGCTTGTGTAAAGACGGTGAATAAAATTATTGGAGTAAAAATTCGTAACTGCACAATAGACAGTTATTTGGTCGTAGTTCAAAAGTCCATAGTCGAGTCACGTTCTTAATGAAGATTGTGTGCTTCCTTTCCAAGCTTAATTAAAATTCGTCCTTCCAGACCTAGCAGCTGTTTATTTAGTGTTTTGTCTGACGACAGGTCCATATGAACAGGATCCTTCCATCCTTTTCTCGGACTGGGACCTGTTCATATACGTTCTTGGCAGATGATCCAGAAGTGGTTTGCCATTGCCTTCTTCTGTGAGTGAATGGAGTAATTGTTGGGATGCCACGGAGGAAAACTCCGTGTTGCCTAGACCACGGCCTTGCCCAACACAAGTTATAAATTCGGGCACCGCCGGGAATCGAACCCGAGACCCCAGGATTACAAGGCCAGCGTTCTAACCGCTAGACCACCGTGGCTCTCTGCGAAAATATGACAGAAATGATCACAACGTGGCTTCATGTTGAAAGAAATTTGGTATTGTGGCGTTTTATAGAACACTTTCGAGTTGTGTTTTGATCGGAAAATTTTACGACCATTTTACTTGAGACCACAAATACATTTTTGGATAGACATGGAAAGTAAGTTGCACAGATATATTTTAGTGTACTTGTACAAACGTTCGCTAGAGTACAAATGAATTAAAATAAAGATGACGTCTTGCGGAGTTTGGTTCAAATTTCGTAAATGTATCTGAGTGTAAGTGGGCCGATCTCAGAATGATGCCAAGAGATGAGAAGTTTAAAATCATAGATCGATTTCTTCAGCGGTAGGATTGCGCTTTAAATACGTATGATACGTTCTGTTTTCGTCGAAAAGGAACAGACAGGCGTAACGTTATGTGAAACGCTTTCAAACCTGAATTTTTGGAAGTAAACGTGTTTTAGGGTGTACTTTAACCACGAGCTTGTTTCATGAACGCCGGTTTATCTCTTTTAAGCCCAAAGCTCGTCTAAATTGCATTTAAGAATCCAGTCCGTACCGCGAAGAAAACACAACGCCTCACCGTTACAAAGATCAACTGGTTAACGCTGTTTAAGGAAATAATCGCTGTTTATTCTCATATTTATCAGGCAACAATTTTTCATTTTTTTCCGGGTAACATGGACAATTTTTTGTGTTATCTACCGATTTTGGGGCGCTGATTTCAAATATGATCTTGAAAAATACCTAACACGTAAGATATTTTGATACGATAACTTTTTCTCGTTTCCGAATACAGTACAAAGTTTAGTCTACAACTAATGTCATTTTTATGGGTTTATTTAAAAAGCTGATGGTAGTTTTCTTCCTTTCGCTTTCTAAGAAAAACTTTCACCCCAGATAAAAATGATTTCCGAGCTGCGAGTTCTTTAGCAGAAAGTCTGGCTCAAAAATTTCCATCGTCCAACAGTTTTCTGATCTGAGGCCCGACAAAAATCCCTTCTTTCAATTTGGCATCACTAAGATTCGCAAAAATTCCCCTCAGATATTCGATTCCTTCTCCTTCCTTGTCCATTCCTTTAACAAAATGTTTGATAAGTCCTAGTTTAATATGAAGTGGTGGTAAGAGAATATTTTGTGGGTCAACCAAAGGCTTGAACTTGGTTTTAATTTGTCCCGGAATTAATTCATTTCTTCCTCGCCAGTCTTTTGTTTCATAGTGACTCTCTGTTTGCTCTACTATCCCACAATCAGAGGAAACAGCTGTGTTTAGTGAATCCCCCTTGGAGACAGAGTAACAACGCTGTGACTTTAAAATCACCTGTGTTCCTCGTACTTCACACTTTTGATGATTCGTTCAATATTTTCATAGGATTCTTTTTAGGCCTACAGAATGTGTTACTGGAACGGAAGATTTTTCATTCCCATTGTGTAACAGCACGACCTTCAAGCTGAACTTTGACGAATCTATAAATAGTCGCCATTCTTATGGATCATAAATGACTCCTATTTCTTTCATAAGGCCATTAATGTCATGACATGTGCTTAAACTTCGAAAATCACACTTAAAGTGAGGTTATGGGAGACTGCCAGTGTAGCCAACCTGCAAAAAAATCCCTGTAGAATCAAGAAATTCAATCATTGATCAACTATTTGAAGCAGAAACTCGTCTAAATAGCATTTAAGAATTCAGTCCGTACCGCGAAGTAAACACAACGCCTCACCATTACAAAGATCAACTGGTTAACACTGTTTAAGGAAATAATATAATTTATTCTGATAATTAATTAACCCTTCGAAGCCGAAGCTCGTCTAAATAGCATTTAAGAATTCAGTCCGTACCGCGAAGTAAACACAACGCCTCACCATTACAAAGATCAACTGGTTAACACTGTTTAAGGAAATAATATAATTTATTCTGATAATTAATTAACCCTTCGAAGCCGAAGCTCGTCTAAATAGCATTTAAGAATTCAGTCCGTACCGCGAAGTAAACACAACGCCTCACCATTACAAAGATCAACTGGTTAACACTGTTTAAGGAAATAATATAATTTATTCTGATAATTAATTAACCCTTCGAAGCCGAAGCTCGTCTAAATAGCATTTAAGAATTCAGTCCGTACCGCGAAGTAAACACAACGCCTCACCATTACAAAGATCAACTGGTTAACACTGTTTAAGGAAATAATATAATTTATTCTGATAATTAATTAACCCTTCGAAGCCGAAGCTCGTCTAAATAGCATTTAAGAATTCAGTCCGTACCGCGAAGTAAACACAACGCCTCACCATTACAAAGATCAACTGGTTAACACTGTTTAAGGAAATAATATAATTTATTCTGATAATTAATTAACCCTTCGAAGCCGAAGCTCGTCTAAATAGCATTTAAGAATTCAGTCCGTACCGCGAAGTAAACACAACGCCTCACCATTACAAAGATCAACTGGTTAACACTGTTTAAGGAAATAATATAATTTATTCTGATAATTAATTAACCCTTCGAAGCCGAAGCTCGTCTAAATAGCATTTAAGAATTCAGTCCGTACCGCGAAGTAAACACAACGCCTCACCATTACAAAGATCAACTGGTTAACACTGTTTAAGGAAATAATATAATTTATTCTGATAATTAATTAACCCTTCGAAGCCGAAGCTCGTCTAAATAGCATTTAAGAATTCAGTCCGTACCGCGAAGTAAACACAACGCCTCACCATTACAGAAATCAAGTGGATAACGCTCGATGCTTGTTTTGAGATTCATACGAAACACACAACTGCACTCTGTGGGCAGAATGCGGAGTTGCTGACGTGTTACAGAAGCGCTCTTTAACTGTCGTAGATCGACAGCTGACGACACAAATCGCGCATTGTACTGAAACGTTGATTAGCGTGGCAGATTGGACCAGCGAATTAAAACCCAGCTGGTTCATTCGTTTGACGGACAGATTATTCAAGAGCGCGCAACCAAATGCCCCCATTTTTATCGCATTTGTAGATGATAAAACTTCTCGCTTCGCGGTATTACCGCAATCAATAATCGGCCTCCTTATGCTGGAAGCTGATGACGTGAATGTGAAGATGGCTTCTGGGTGACTTTTCGTCTCCAAACATCGTAATCGCCCGATGATTTAATGTAGACCTTGAACACACTCCAGCCTTGCATCATCGCTTTGTTCCGCGTGATACTCGGTCGGTCGCCGAGTTCGTAACATCACTCGAAATGAGAACATTGGACTGAAACGGCGTGGAACTTTTGAAAGCGGGGGTCAGACCCCTTGTGGGGCCTGCACTTCGCTTCCAGCGATATAAAGCAGCAATACGTGCTCAAGAAAGACCGCAGGTAACACATTTCATTCAGGAGGTACGCGCCACAGATCCGTTAAGCAGGATTTTGCATAACACAAAGGCAGGCTGAAATTTATCTCACTGCACATACGTCTGTAATAAATTCAGTGGTTTGGAGAAGTTGAGTGAATGAGTGACATAACGTGAACTTCTAAATAAGTAATTATGTGTTTACGCGTAATTTTTAAACATAAATAGTCAACGAGTATAGATACATTATTAAAATGACTGTGAAATATTGAGAAGATAATAGAAGCTGACCTTCTAAAGAAATTCACTTATTATGGCACCTGCCTGCCGTTTCTAGGTTAAGAATGCATGGAACATCTTCTCCACTGCTTCTTACGTGTTTGTGGTGTGCTCCTTAACCACATTAAAAGTTTTACTTTTCCTCATTTTACCCCCTCCCCCTTGGGCACCAACACAATGCCACATGAACATGATTAAACATTTAATGGACCATTTTTTCCCAAGAATCCAAATTAATCAAGATATTTATTTGGGTTACAAAAATTCAGCACGTGTTTTAAATATGAGGAATTATTCTGCATGTATTGAACGACACTTTACCAGTATCAGCTGTCAAACTTCAACAGTTTACAAATGAGAAGAAATTGATATTTCCCACTTCTTATACTACTACTTTCAATTTAATATATAAATTTGTATATTTGATATTTTTGTATGGACGAGGTGCGATCGGAAAGTTTCTAGACTGCGCCTATAACAACCCGTACACTTATCTCAGGTATTAAATTCATCCATCACCCTCGAAGTAGTTCCCCTGGGAGTGACCACAACGATCCCAGCGCCGCTGCCAAGCCTGGAAGCATCCCTGGAAATTTTTCTTTGTCAGCCTGTCAAGCAGGCTTGGCAGCGGCGCTGGGATCGTTGTGTTCACTCCCAGGGGAACTACTTCGAGGGTGATGGATGAATTTAATACCTGAGATAAGTGTACGGGTTTTTATACGCGCAGTCTGGAAACCTGCCGATTGCACCTCATATTGTCTGAATTTTGAGGATATTACCCAGCGGGTTGGCTCAGCGGTGCGACGTTCAAACGCCCACCTGCGACAGAGGACAGAGGAAAGGACCTTGGCCACTCGTGGCGAGCATCCAAGGTGACATCGTTATGTTTAGGTCGTACGCTGTTGCCATAGGAACAGGGAAAACTGTGGTCTTGAAGGCTAATTGGGGGGAAAGGGTGTATAGATCCTCGCGTTTTTAAATTATAGTAGATGGAGGTGAGTGGTGAGCTTCACGTTTCGGCCGCTTTGCACCCTAAAAGGCGTTGTATAAGGGGCTGCTGCCAGGAATCGAACTCCAGACTTCGTGCTGACTTTTGATTTCTGAAAAGTGTGGAACTTGGGGTCTTTGACGTGAAGGGGAGAACACAGATTCCGGGTGTCTCAGAACATGGTGATTGGGAGAATATTTGGGCCCAAGAGGGATGATGTGATAGGAGACTGAAGAAAACCACGTGAAGGAAGAGGTTACTCGAGAGTTCTTTGCGAAGATGGAGGATAATATTAAAATGGGCGCGAAATAGATGGTTGTGGCGATTCGAATTTACGGTCCCGATGGAAGTTGCATTTTCAACGCTGTTCACGAGTCTTGGACGACTTCTAACGCCGAAGAACCTGGTAATTGAGTGACGGACGTCAGGGTTGATGTAACCTGGAGACCCCATGAGAAATCCTGGCTCACCGACCCTCCTGCGCTTTCGGAATGGCGTGTGCATCAAATTTTGCCAAAGACTCGCCAAAACGGCTACGGAAACCTATGCAATGCTAAAGCAAGCATTTGGGGAGTCCGCAATGGGTCGTGCACAAACTTTTGTGTGGCATTCACGTTTTAAAAATGGCCGAACCTCTGTCGATGATGACGAGCGTTCTGGACGACCATCTTCGAGCACAACGCCCGAAACTGTTACGAAGATCGACGTCGTACCATCACTTGTACGACTTGTGCGACATTGTTGGGATAGGCTATGGGACCTGTCAGCTGATTCTAAAGGAAGAACTCCACATGCGACGCAAGGCTCCTGTCTGAGGACCAGAAGCAGAATCGACATCGACTTCTCGTTTGTCAGGAGCTTAAAGATCTTGCAAGAACCGACCCCAACTTCCTTTTTAAGCTCCGTGTGACTTCTTCCTCTTCCCAAAGATGAAAATTTAGCTAAAGGGAAGGAGATTTGAGACGATAGAAGAGATTCAGGCAGAATCGCAGATGGTGCTTGACAGGCTGACAAAGAAAGATTTCCAGGGATGCTTCCAGGCTTGGCAGCGGCGCTGGGAACTACTTCGAGGGTGATGGATGAATTTAATACCTGAGATAAGTGTACGGGTTTTTATACGCGCAGTCTTGAAACTTTCCGATCGCACCTCGTAGAACTTAAAGTGAGGATTTAAAGAAATCTTCTTGTGTCTTGAATTGCGTTTAATTGCCAGTTTGCATATAATAGGGGGCACCTTGTCTTTTTAAACTTCGCACGGATTTAGTGGAGAACGCAGAATTGTCTGGTGACGTAGACACCGATCGTTTGGCCCCGCGCGGCTGTCGCTTTCGACGGAGACGGAGCGAACGTGTTTTGTCTCTTGGCAGACGTTTGTCTTAAATGAACGCGTTCAAAGGAGATTCTGATCGGAGAATTTAAACTGATAATTCTTCTGTTTCGGACAAGATGGCGTCGATCGGCGCCCGCGTGTCTCGAGCCTGAAACGTCGTCTTAAGCCTGCGTCACGTACCGTCTTGCTGTCTCTAACTCATAAACTATACCTTAAGATGGCTGTCGCCCTGATGATGGAGGCAGCAAGGACCTCTGAAACGTTTATTCGCTTCTACCAGACTACACGACTCAACAACCCAGAAGAAACATTTCCTCGCCTGTGCTGTTGGATGATCCCGTGAACGTCTCTTGGCGTGAGAGATCTTCGATGTTCACATCGGCTTCTGTCGGGAAGGTTCGGAAAATTTCGTCTGGTTTATATTCTCGTTACAAAGCATCTTTCACCTTGAAGAACTCTACCATATTTAGACTTTGCTTTTAACTCTCAGAAATTAATAAATATCATCGTGGAACAAAGCCCTTGTTGACAAGCTGATAGTTGGCCAGCCAGTCGAGAAATCCCACACGTCTGTTTTGGAAACCGAAGTTGGCAACAAGCGTCCGCCATTCTTAACACGATTACGTCTTTGAACAATGAAGCCAAATTTAACCGCGTTCTGATCCTGTGTGTGCAAAACTGCGCTATGTCCAGTCGCCCAGCCACACTGATTCTTGCTTTGTGCTACGGATAACACGTGATGGGCTGAACGGAGAAGAACAGCTGTTGCCCTGGTAACGCCGTGGACTTCCTCTGGAGGTAACCGTCCGAAGATTTTCCTCAGATGTTCCAGACGCTTTTGTTTCGCCGCGAGTAATCATCCGGTCGATAAGAAAATGTTAACCTAACCTCCACTCCCCCCATACTTCATCACAAGATTCAGCTTTACCTCATCACATCTTTCGACGTTGAATAACCTCTGGAATTGGTACAGTTTCGTTAAATAACCGACGCCCCCCACGACTAGGCCCACTTCTCTCCACGCCTCTCCCCCACTTACGTGTGAGTTGTGTTAATTTTCTTGGATTGCGGGTTTTATGGATCCAGGGTGAGTGTGGCTGACACACTGAACTCTGACCTTTGTGGCGGCGTGGCGAGTCTCATCTGTTCGCTGTGTGACGTCGAAGGGACTTGAAACTCCGGTGACTTGACAGACGCCAGTGTAGGTGGTGGGGGGCCTCAGAATAGACCACGGCCGTCTGTGGATCATTCCTACTTCGCCGTCCTGCAACCGAACGTGAGTTTCTTAACGAACGACATTGGTGCATCCACTGGGAGACCCCAGACCTGGTCTGCAAATGGACCCCGGCGGGTTTCCCCTTCTGCAGGAAGTAAACAGCATGGGATCAGTTGGGGGTTGTTCAGGAAGACCCTTAATTATTTTCAACAGTCCTCGTCTTTTCCCTTCCCCTTTGCGCCTTGTAATCAGCTTCACTCACCGGCCGCCTTTACCTCTGTAACAACTCTTGACGGAACTGGATGGTATTCTTAGTGAAAACGTTTTCTTTTGTGTCAGACGAGCTTTATTGGGAAATTGGTTGAGGTCATTTGACCCGGCTTGGGGTGCGTCATTTCTCTATGCCAGCAGCTGCTAATACCTTGACCGGTCTGAACGCTAACCTCCCCCAACAGACATCTGTCCAGGGCCAGGTCACTTCGCACGCCGTCCAAAAATATACTTTTTTAATATTGTCATCACATTCCTCTGGGCACTTCTTGAATGTCTCCTCAACATCCGAATGTGTGGCTTCTCGTTGTCCGAGCTCTGAACTTTGTTGGATGATCGCGAAGGATCTGGTAGGAGGAATATGTCGTGGTCTTTGTTGCGATGTTAACCTGGTAATTTGCCAGGATATCGGAGCCGTTGGAACGTGACTGTGACGGAGTTTGTCGGTCACGGAGGAACCGAAGTTGGGCACGGGCAGAGGCGCCCTGAATGTGCTTCGCCGTTCTATTGATCGCTCTCCGCTGCCGGCTGCTCCGTGCAAGCTTTGTGTTGTGCATCCACAGTGCCCGCCCGGCCTTCGGACCGTCGGCGCAAATCTCGACGTGACTTCGTATCTCGTCGCGTGTCATTTAACAAAGGTCCGGATGCAGACTGTCAGTTCAGTCCGAAATGTTCAGAACGTGGTGTTGAACGCCCTTATGACGTTTCTGAACGCGCGTTTGGCAGTCGTGGAGCATTTCTGAACGCGGTGTTGAACGTCCTTATGGTCATTCTGAACGCGCGTTTGGCAGTCGTGGAGCATTTCTGAACGCGGTGTTGAACGCCCTTATGATCATTCTGAACGTGCGTTTGGCAGTCGTGGAGCATTTCTGAACGCGGTGTTGAACGTCCTTATGGTCATTCTGAACGCGCGTTTGGCAGTCGTGGAGCATTTCTGAACGCGGTGTTGAACGTCCTTATGGTCATTCTGAACGCGCGTTTGGCAGTCGTGGAGCATTTCTGAACGCGGTGTTGAACGGCTTCGGGCGTTCGGAACTGGATAATCCCAGATGCAATCGAAACGTGACCCCAGCCGGGCCTCTAATTATTATTTGGCGGCACGTTAGAACGTCTCTGTACCAAATTGTACAAGAGTATTTCAACGCGGTCCTTATAAGGAATTCTGAAACCGCGACATACACGAAGTGCGTGTTGTGACCCAGTCTTGAACGCAACTTCACTTCCAGGGAGACGCTTGTCGTTGCTTATCAATTCTTCTCATTAGAATGATCTCGTGGCTTGGACGTGTTTGCTGTGACACACGACAGATGAAAGCCAAGACCCACCTAAGAAATTCAGTAATAATTTTCATTGTCCTTCCGATGAGAGCTACGCTCTCGGCGAGAACCTGTTACTGTCTAACGATGCATTTTATTTGATGGTGTGGAGTACCACTGAACCACGACAATTTTGGTTTACGGGCTTTTACTAGAATTCAGAGATCTACGTAAGCCTCGTCTCCGTGGTCAGTGACACTGTCTGCACTTTTATGGAAAATTCTCGCTATTAAATGAACTTTGAGCCATCCGAACCGACGGACGTCTCACAGCTGTAGGGTCTACAGAAGACGCAGCTGCTTGTGGCTAATCTCGCCATTATTTTTTTTTTTAAAAATACTGCCTTTGGACAGGACGTGGGCACTCACTCGTTCATGACTCTGACAAATTTAAATGCTGTCTTGATGTAATGCCAGTGATTGATTCAGCGTTATTATTTTAATTTTAGTTTTTATGCTTAGAGAAAACGTCACTTGGAAGGCCTTAGCTTGCTCGCGGGTTTCTGTGAACGCGGTTATTATTATTTTTTTAGTGTTCTGTCTGACGACAGGTCCATGTGAACAGGATCCTTCCATCCTTTTCTCGGACTGGGACCTGTTCATATACGTTCTTGGCAGATGATCCAGAAGTGGTTTGCCATTGCCTTCTTCTGTGTGTGAATGGAGTAATTGTTGGGATGCCACGGAGGAAAACTCCGTGTTGCCTAGACCACGGCCTTGCCCAACACAAGTTATAAATTTGGGCACCGCCGGGAATCGAACCCGAGACCCCAGGATTACAAGGCCAACGTTCTGACCGCTAGACCATTTAGGATCAGTAAAAGACGGAATTTATTGACTAGTTGAGCGACTGTCAGCTTATGAAGAAGGACTGCGGTCTAATTTTATATTTAGCGATGAAAATTGACTTGTCCAGTTCACAAATGCATTGAAAGTTGAAGTTTATTTTGTTACGTGCTGTTTTGTTTCGCGAGTGGTCAGTTCGGTTGTGTTCGGCCGCGAGGCGAGGCGATCGGTCTGTTCGCTGCTAATTCTGTCGCGCGTGAATAGAAGTTCAAGATCTGAGTGAACAGGCGAAGGAAATGCGAGGACCTTGAAGCAATTACAGACTCCACAAAAGCGCATTCTGTGGCGAGACGCGTCTGGCCTCCGTCCGCACGACGTGGCTCTGAAGCCAAACTGCTCGAAGTTGCCGTGGCTGTTCGATTGCTAATCGATTGTTACCACTTTATGAGCGTGCTCATGTCTGATCTCGAAAGAGACGGCGTATGACTCATTATCTCGTAAACCGCGAGATTTGTGTTGGCCTAAAACGCGCGTCTAGTTTTTTATGTGCGAATTTTTTTTTTTAAAAAAAAAACGGCCTGCTGCTGTCTCCTTCCTGATTTTTCACCCAAATTGCAAAACTTCCCGATATCTGTCGTCATGACAACCCGCCCAGTCCTTAGGGTTCCGAACGCGCCTTTGAAGTGCACAGCGACATCTCCGTTTCGTCTGTTCGATGGTTATTAAACGTCGCGTATCAACTGCTAAGGTTATCATCTATCTTATAGTTCACATCTCGTTCCATAATTTGTTCCGCCATTTTGTATCATCGCTCATAACATCAGTTCTAAGTAACCACATACCCCATGAAGTATTAATCGATAATAATCATTGCGATTATTATCGATTAATTGGATAAGTGCGAGATGCTTCGTGTTTTGACCTAAACAGGACGCAGACACCGAGTTATTTTGACTTTCGGGTTGTGAAGAACGAAGATCTGTGACGTCATTGCATATTTTCTATTATTCACTCGTAGTTGCACAGCTGCGAGGCGCAGATGGGAGGATAATATTAAAAAAAATTGGGGGGGGCGTGGAGTTTTTTGTTGTTGTGGATTTGACTCAGTCGACTCAAAAAACTTTTTATGCATCAAAATTCATTAGACGTCTTGTCTACCTGCGCGTACTGTTATATTCTCAAGAAGTATGTGCTCCAATTGAGTTCGTAACACTTTCGAATTTAGTACTCAAATTCCCCTGACGGCTCATTATCGCTTCCACAGCCGTTTCCTTTCTGATCCCAGTCCGCGCCGCATTCCGTTGGCCGCATCTTAATGTTATCCTTCAAGTGACGTCACGCGTTGTCTGGCACGAGGCCTGCAGTAGGATCGGTCGTGTGGTTTGGACGAATCTCCGTTATTTTACGACGCTGTTCCAAGTGCTGAGGTTATGTCTCTCTCGCTTTCTTTCTTTCTGGCATTTAGCGGCGGTCCCAGGTTCGAATCTTGGCCCGGACGCCGTGACTTTCTTCGTGGTCGTCCTCAGTTCTTCCCCAAAATTTCCGGGAATCGTCGCCATCTTTGTCTGAAGGGATGGACGCGGCCTGAGGGCGCTGAGAGGAATATTTGGATCTGAGAGAGGGGCGAAGTGACGGGAGACGGAGGTGCTCCAAGCCAATGAACCTTAGAGACTGACTGGATATGTAGCACGCATGGGAGAGACTTTAAATGCGAACGCGTTAAGGGAGAACGGCCGAGGTTTGAGAACGAAGCTGTTTATGGGGGAAGTTAATGGTTTAAATGGGGCCATCTGGATTCTGCTGGCTCCAGAGGCCGTGAAGGTTGACGGTTCATCCCGACCGGTTTTTGATGTGGGTTTGGCGCTAGAGTGAAGCCATCACGTCGCATACCTGTGTGGGTTGAAGGAACATTCCACACACACACGAACCTGTTCTGTGTAAAGCTCTTATCCGTCTTCGATTTCGCTCTCCGCGTCTTTCGGTCTTCGTGTTTTTATTCTGCTAATAAACGCGGCGGCGAAAAGATCTTCTCGAGACGTTCCCAGGATCTTGGGAGGAAGGGCGGGGCATGTAGCGGGCTTCTGTTGCAAAGACACCAATCGGGATTAATATGACTGGTGATAAGGATCGGTGGTGGGCTGTTGTGAACGCGGTGATGAACCTCCGGGTTCGACAGAATGAATGAGCCGTGTTTTCTGCCAAAGTCTTCAAGGTCTCTGCCGACGAGGTACTTAAAAAGTCTTTGTTTGGTCTCTGCGCTGTTCCTTTCAATATTAACCAGGTCTCAGATTTCAAGACCCTAACTCCGTCTCTCTGACGCCTGATTACTCCAGGTCAGTCCTTACAAGGGATGTACAAAGTCTCCTCCAGCGCTCTGTGGCAGTGTCGAGAACATTTCCTCATCTTCCGATTAAAACACTCGCTCTGGATGACCATCGATTCAGCATGTGATGTGTTTTTTGAACATGGCTGTGTTCTGGGTTGTAACTGCTTCCGTCATCAGGGCGATGATGGAAGGAGTGAGCACCTCCGAAACGTCGGTCACCGAATACACTTCACATCGGTCAGACCTTCGAAGAGGAGAATTCTGTGCGGTGTTGACGTAATGTCACGTGGTCAGAACCGCCGTGTTTGATTGACCGTGTCGAGACCTTCGATTCGAGTTGCGGATTTTACATCAGTTACTCGTCGCAAAACTCGTCTTATTCACTTTCGATTTTAGCCTCGTTTTTTTAAATTTGTTCTCAGAGGTTCTTATGGCCCGTGTTGCTTGCAGACGCTGCTGGTGGTAGCCCGGCGAGGTCAACACTTGCGATATTTCTGACACGTCTCATGTCCACAGGCGATGTCCCATGCAAATTAACCAGCTGATTTTCGTAATGGTGAGGTGTAGTGTTTTCTTCGCGGTACGGACTGAATTCATAAATACTATTCAGACGATCTTCGGTTTCCTTGGTTTTCCTCTGTCTTCGAGCAAATGCTGAGATGGTTCCCAAGTTCCAAGTTGCCACTGCAAGCTTCTCATGCAGCCCTCCCGATTTAGATTAATCAAAATTTACCACCCCTTAACGCCGTCAAAATTTACCCCCCTCCCCTCAGTAGGAACTTCTAAATTATGTATTAAACTTCCAAATTAATAGCCTCAGCTTTCTCTAATACAAAATTTCAAAATTCCGTCTTTTATGCCAATCATCACACTAACGCCTTCACTCTTACTTTATCCTTAACAGAAGGACGAGCGGGCATTGCCTGGGGACCTTCTAGCTATAAGATGCTCTTTCTCCCCCCCCAGATATCGAAGTGTCTCTCTCTTCTCTCTCTCTCTTCGGCTTCAAAGGGTTAACCAGCTGATTTTCGTAATGGTGAGGTGTAGTGTTTTCTTCGCGGTACGGACTGGATTCTTAAATAATATTCAGACGATCTTCGGCTTCGAAGGGTTAATGCTCTCTAACGCCTTGTTCGTTGCTTTGTTAATTTGACGACGATTTATCAAACACATGAGATAGGGTATCGGTTCGTAAGGAACATGAAGTAGCTTTCAGTTTGCCGCTCCTTGATATGCCAAAGACACACGGACTTATCGAGCTTACACTTCGAAGTACTGCTCCGGTAAGTTGCTAAGTGGGAGGCGTCTTGGTCTTCGTGACCTTGCATTCTGCTGTTGGTTAGTAAACACGGACCGTAATCTGATCTCTCATTGCTGGCGGACTGTTGCCATGTAGTGCAGAGAGCGGGTTAGCTCAGCCTCGTTTACCTGATCGTCTCCTCCCGGAGATGTCGGAATCAGAAAACCTGAGGGAACTGATACAACTTTAAATTTTAATATTTTCCGTCAAATCACAATTTTTAATAAGATGGTAAAATATAAAATATTTAAAATATCATTTCACGTTCCGCATCGAATGATCGATTTACAAATTGGAACGTCTCTTACGACATGTTTCGGTTATATTTAACCGTCCTCAGGTATAAATTAGATTGGTAAATTTAAAACTCGAATTACAATCATTTACAATGTTATGCAGTTTATTGAAATGTTCTTATCAGATTACTCTTATATATTAGAACGAAGGTATTGTTTTTTATATGCGGAGCGTGAAATGATATTTTAAATATTTTATATTTTATTATCTTATTAAAATTGTGATTTGACGGAAAATATTAAATATTAACCTAATTCACAATATGACGCAAATATACTACCTTATGATACAACTTTGTTAAATAACCAAGCTGGACTTTTGCGTTCTGAAGGATATTGAAATCACTGCTGCTCCGTGTTAACGAGGTCTCTAGCTCGAGTCTCGACTCAGAAATCCTGTGTTTCTTACTCGTTGTGGTAGTGTGGATCCAGTTTGGTCGATGGATTTTAGTGGTGGAGACAGACGTCGGTGTCCCCCTCCCCCTTTCCGCCTCTGCCCCTGTCTGCGCCGTCGAGACGATTTATTTCTGTTAAGTGTCGGAGTGGTTCAGGCAGTAAAGTGGAATCTCCAGTGCATGGAAATCTCTTCTAGATTATCTCGTTTGGCATCGAGAGGGAATTTCTTTGTCTTATCTCTCGCCACATCTTCAGAACTGTTCGTATTTCTTGACAAATCACAACGCAAGGATGTCCAGAGTCTTCGGTACTTTGATCCGGTCCGGCGAAGTTTTAGGGCGTCGTGAAACATTTCTGTTGTAAGTCTTCTAACTTCACGCATCTACCAAATTTAATGACAATTGGTCCATCCGTCTTATAGTTATTAAGTGAATACGAATATCTCGGTGAAGGTTTGAAGTTACGTCAGACATGCGCAGATTGTCGTGAGTAATGGCGTCATCGTATCCCCACTTCACGAATTTGAGCGTCTGTAGCGTCGGTATTGGCAAGCGTAAGAAAGTAAACTAGGCGAATTCTTAGTATTCCCTAATGGCACGAAGTCCATACCAAATTTCATGAAAATCCGTCCGTCGACACTCTGCTCTTCGCACATCGTGCATGAAGTGAACGCGTTTTTGGACTGAAATGGTCTGTCTTAACAATTCAATTTGAGAACCGCTTTACGGATTTGGATGATATTTGGTATGGACGTTATACCATTGGGTATACCCAGCCAGGGGCATCCAGAATCTGAAAGGAATGCGGATGTCTGTTTCGAAATGAATTTTACCTTTCCAGTCTTGTTTCAGGGGTCATTGAATAGACTGTGTAAGAGGGCCTTATTCAGGTAACTTTGCACTCGAACCCATAACGGAGATAGCCGTGGTTTGGGGATAATTTTAAAATGCATCTTGAAGAAATAGCATATCAGAGTGTTATGGCATATTTATCGCGTGCCTCAATCAGAAATGAGGAAGTTTATGCTCTTGGCGACTACTTCAGACTGCCCAATGACGAGCTGAAGTGATAAGACGTCATTCAATATGTGTTTTACTGTACGAGTGTATATGTCGCTGTGTTAGACGGCAGTAATTTCATTGCATAGCCGTGGAAGCATCAGCCCTCAGTGTCGCCGTTCAAACGTGGAGGGAAATTTGTTTATGGACGTCGGTGTCTTAATGTAAATGCACTTAGGGCGGTTCAAACAGACCTTTGAGCTCACGGAAGCTTCGAAACAAATGACGGGACAACAGCACCTGGGTTCCTGGTTACAGCACCGCGTCTCTGTGGCGCTCCAGTTGCGTATTCGCGAGTTCGCGACAAAATTCCTGGTTGGTCCTCAGCGCACGTCATCCGTAAACATTCACAGGTGAGATGCTTGGAAGTTTTAAACGAGTAGTACCCGTTAATATGAACGGGAAGCGGAAATTATGATTTTTCTCGTGCCAGCCGGCATCATCGAATTAGCATTTGTTTCTTAGTTACGGGCGTTTTGGTAGTGCATTACACCGACCCTCCTGCGATTTCGGAATGGCGTGTGCATCAAATTTTGCCAAAGACTCGCCAAAACGGCTACGGAAACCTATTAAATGCTCAAGCAAGCATTTGGGGAGTCCGCAATGGGTCGTGCACCAACTTTTGTGTGGCATTCACGTTTTAAAAATGGCCGAACCTCTGTCGATGATGACGAGCGTTCTGGACGACCATCTTCGAGCACAACGCCCGAAAATGTTACGAAGATCGACGTCGTACCATCAACGATTTGTGCGACATTGTTGGGATAGGCTATGGGACCTGGCAGCTGATTCTAAAGGAAGAACTCCACATGCGACGCATCCTGTCAGAGGACTAGAAGCAGAATCGACTTCTCGTTTGTTAGGAGCTCAAAGATCTTGCAAGAACCGACCCCAACTTCCTTTTTAAGCTCCGTGTGACTTCTTCCTCTTCCCAAAGATGAAAATTCAGCTAAAGGGAAGGCGATTTGAGACGATAGAAGAGATTCAGGCAGAATCGCAGATGGTGCTTGACAGGCTGAGAAAGAAAGATTTCCAGGGATGCTTCCAGGCTTGGCAGCGGCGCTGGGATCGTTGTGTTCACTCCCAGGGGAACTACTTCGAGGGTGATGGATGAATTTAATACCTGAGATAAGTGTACGGGGTTTTATAGGCGCAGTCTTGAAACTTTCCGATCGCACCTCGTATGAGATGTTTCATGAAACATAAATAATCTTGAAATCTTAATTGTGCACGTTTTCCAAATAAGTCGGTTATGCTGACCGTATCAGTGAACTCCTTATCAACGGAGATGCTAAAACGTGTCTCAGTAGATCGGGAAGGCGACGATAAAAGATATTTGTCTTCCTGTGGTTGTCGATTCTGTTATCTCGGGTTGTGACGCCGTGTGGATACAAGATTCAAGGAGGAATTTACTGTGAAACGAGAATTCTGTGGCCTTGCGTACTTTTAAGGTTGTTTTACGTAATCGTTAACTGTTGCTACGTGAAGCTTGGACACTGAAGAGTATTGTACCCGCCTCTCCCCCAAACAAACTTAACTCATACACGTTCGTTTTATAATGGGACGGAATTTCAACACGCGGTTAAAACTGTGTCAGTTGCATCGAGTAGTCTGGTCTGGCTATGACGTAAACACAGTGCATAAAAGACGGCTAATGTATTGGTTAGCTGAGATACAGTCAGCTTCTTCAGGGCTGGCTGCTGCTCCGAGCCCGCTGCGGTCCAGGTAGTACGACACGAGACCAGAGTGCAGTCGGCAAAACAGGTCGCTACTTTAGCTATCGATTTGCCTTGCTGTATATACAACCCGCAGCTCCTGTGTGTTCCCAGCATTCCATCTGATCGCCTGCGGCCTTGTGCCTAGTTGAGCTCGGGAACAGCGACACACACACACACACAAGACTTGGGACAGACTGGGGAAAATCACGAAAAGTATATGTCGACGTGTGTCCGCAACAGACTGGGATCGCAATTTGGATCGGATTGATAATCGATCGGTCGATCTAGAAGGATCGAGGTAGGTTGAAATGGCTGGAAATTTTTGTAGGAACGCTCGAAGGCCGATTGATGCTGGCCCGGGGGCCCTTGGGACAGGGAAACGAAAGGAGAAGTTTTTGATGCTTTTAACAGGAAAAGATAGCTGAGCTTTTTTGCGTTGTGAATTTTTTTTTCTGACCGGAGAAACCACGGACCCCCGAAGAATCGTGTTAGTAACTATGTGTATAGGTTGGCAGCAGTGGACCAACTAACATCACAGGGCAGGTGCGGAGTTTATTGCTTGTTATTGAACTCTCTTGTCATCACTTGAAGCCCTCCTCAATTTTACATTGCCCTGAGCTGTTTATATCTTTGTACTATTACCACAGAATATTTATCTGGGATTAATTTTAATATCGTATTATACCTTAAGCCTGTGGAATTATACAAGATGGAGTCCTTACATTTTCCGAATCTACTGGATATTTTTATCTCTTGGAGCATATTCCTTTTCTGTGTCCGATTTCTCAAAAACTCGACAAGATGTTTGTAAAAAGGTTGTCTTTAGTGATATCAGACTGTTGATAACTAGTCCAAATTAAACTCTTTCCTTATCATCGAAGTTATACCCACCGAAATTGAAACTACTCGGTTCAAACGACGTTTCCGGCTTGAATCGGGCATAAGGAATATTCTCTGGCCCCCATATATAATAACGCTGAAGGCTAATCCAATCTGTCGTCGTAACATTTTGTGTTGATTCTGAAGAATGTTTTCATCTCGTGAACTATCTGACACACATTTTATCTTTTCAGGCTGGCTTTACGTCATCTTTAAATTAAGAAACTGGTGACCACTCACCATCAGATAGAGAGAAGGTCTCGCTTGATCTCTGACGTCACCATCTTCCATCATCGATTCAGCCGGAGCAGAAGAGGAAGGCCTGTTGTGATGCATTGTGGTTGTGACTGCATTGTGAGTTGCTTTTCTGTTGGCCGGAAGAGGCGCTGCGTCTTACTTCCATTACAACATGGCTGCCATTCTGTGTAGTTTACCCGCAGTTTGGAAACACAGCAAATGGCGAACTGATAAAAAAATCGATAGATAAATATATAAATGTTGGCCATCGCCTCATTATGACGTAAATGTTGACAAATTGACTGATTTTCGGAGAACAAATTAAGAAGAGTCGCGAAATATTTTTTTTTTTCGCCCGTTGCACATGGTAGCTATAAAATGGAATCCCAGACTTTTATGACGCATTTTAACTTAATATTCGAATCGTTTAATCATTCCATTTTGCACATAAATTCAAGCTTGTTTTAAGTGGGTTTGCAGATAAATGCGAATTAATGCCACGTGTCGTGAGAAGGAGATGGGAACGAAGTGTTTCCGGAGCATCTGGTGGAGGAAATCGAAGTTAGTCTTCGTCGAAAATACTTCGAGTCAGTGAAGTGTTTTTTTTTCCCCTGTAATAAACGTCAGTGTTCATGTCTCATATTGAGACAATATTTTAACGCGTATATTTGTATCATAAATCACGTAGTGTTGTAAGGAAAGTCACGTCGCCATGGTGACAGAGAACTCTTCGGCGGTGGTGACGTCATCGTACAAGCCTTTGTTGCCGCTAGAGGAGAGGAGGGCCAGCGGATTGGTAGGCCTGCGAGTGCGACGCCATCTTGCATCCAAGAGGCCGTGGTGCATTATGGTCAGGCAAGGGACCGTGAAGCGATGCGTGGTGGCGCTGTTACTGCTGACTATCGTGTCCATCTTCTGCTACGCGCATTACCTCATTAGCTCTCCGTTCTCCAGGTAATGTACAGCCTTCGTACCGTTGAGCATGCCTTCTGTGACTCTTGGACATCAGATGATGAATCCGTCTGTCTCTGTTGCCAACATACGACTACGAAATTCCCGTACTCTCGTCTCCCTATTCCGATCTTTACGGCGAGACGTTGACTACGATTAGTACAGACCGCGGAATATCAAATTTAATATAAATCCGTTTAGTAGTTTTTGGAGCTATAACATGGCTTCAGACGGAAAGATAATCCTGTCTTATATGAGACACTGGACCCAAGGTTCGCGGGTTCAAACTCGGCCGAGGTCGATGGATTTTTAAGTTGTGATAAAAATCAATAGCCGGAGGTCCCATGTCGTAGATTTACGGCATGTAAAAGAACCTTACGAGATGTTTCGTAAGTAAAATTCAGCGGCCATTTCTCGCCCAAGTCTCTCCTGATTCACTACTAGATGGCTCTGGTAGTCAAAATCAGGATTGAGTAGAAATTGTGCAGAGGCAGTGGGTTGGTCACTCACTACTCAAATGCACACTTCAAAAGACTAAGAAACCCCTGACAAAGGAGGCTGCGAAAACCCCGAAACAGTGTTGTAAAGCCGGGAAACAACAACAACAACTGTAGGGACAGAACAGTCAGTCTTTATTATATACGAGGTGCGATCGGAAGGTTTCAAGACTGCGCGTATAAAAACCCGTACACTTATCTCAGGTATTAAATTCATCCATCACCCTCGACGTAGTTCCCCTGGGAGTGAACACAACGATCCCAGCGCCGCTGCCAAGCCTGGAAGCATCCCTGGAAATCTTTCTTTGTCAGCCTGTCAAGCACCATCTGCGATTCTGCCTGAATCTCTTCTATCGTCTCAAATCTCCTTCCCTTTAGCTGAATTTTCATCTTTGGGAAGAGGAAGAAGTCACACGGAGCTAAGGAGGGTGCGGGATGACGGCCATGGTGTTTGAGGCCAAAAACTGCCGAACTTTGAGGGCGGTGTGCGCTGGCGCGTTGTCTTGATGCGTCGCATGTGGAGTTCTTCCTTTAGAATCAGCTGACAGGTCCCAACAATGTCGCACAAGTCGTTGATGGTACGACGTCGATCTTCGTAACATTTTCGGGCGTTGTGCTCGAAGATGGTCGTCCAGAACTCTCGTCATCATCGACAGAGGTTCGGTCATTTTTAAAACGTGAATGCCACACCAAAGTTTGCGGACTCCCCAAATGCTTGCTTTAGCATTTCATAGGTTTCCGTAGCCGTTTTGGCGAGTCTTTGGCAAAATTTGATGCACACGCCATTCCGAAATCGCAGGAGGGTCGGTGTAATGCACTACCAAAACGCCCGTAACTAAGAAACAAATGCTAATTCGATGATGCCGGCTGGCACACTGATTCACTATGAATGTATGCCGCACCCCCTAGCGGCAGAAGCTCGTACTACATCCGGTTCGCCCTCTATTGACACAGTCTGGAAACTTTCCGATCGCACCTCGTATATAAAGAAAATAAAATTTTTGCGGAGGCAGGCCGATGTATTTGGAACGCTTAGTACGTGTTTCTCAAGGATTCTGTGACTGTCCATTGTGTTTTGAAATAATAAATAGTGAGAGTGGCGAGTGGAGACGGATGATGCCCTAGTTATCGCTGGTTTGGGTTTGGCGAAATATTGTTCAGATCACAGCGTTCATCGCTAGATTTTTTAACGCACGATGACTGTGGGTTCGTAAACACAGCAGTTCGAACTTCCTGTGAAAATCGATTGTGTTCACGGGAAACGCCTTCTTTCCGAGTTGCATAATGGGGCTTTTGAGTGTGTGTGTGGTGTTGGGTGAGAAGATGAACTGGAAGGGGCTGGGAAGGAAGCAGTGCGACCCTTCCCACCAAAAGTAACGCGGAAACAAAGGAAACGCCTGGATCACCGGACGCTTGGCAGACGAGATGCATCCAGGGCCGCAGAGGGCGAAGGACGACCTTGTGGGGGCGTGTGGGGACGTGGAGATCAAAGTACTCGCGGTGCCCCCCCCTGCCGGAACTCTCAGTCTTTCGGCGAGCTGGAAAACGTCTCGCTCACGTGAACGTCGGTGTGGCTACTGAACTATGAGTTTGTTTCTGTAACCACGGCGTAATGTCGCCGTTAGACACGATCCTGAGTCATTTTCAGGTTTGATGTCTGACTTTTGCAGAATTATTACCGCAGTCCCCTGTTTGCGTGATACTGACAAGCAGATTGCATTTCTGATGATTTATTGCTGGTGATTCATATGACGGTATTTTAATTTTACTGTGTTGGAGTCCCAGGAAGTCTTGCCTTCTCATTCTTTGGGGCTTATTGGACCACGGCGGAAGAACAAGGCTTATCTCAAAGTCTGTGTTCAGAAAGGCTGCGATGCGCATTGTTTCGTGCCTGATATTGTTAACGGCAGTATTTGAATCCAAGAGACAAATTTTACCCGATTCATGTAACTGTGTTGCTTGACGATCGAAGGGTCTTTGGTCCCTAAACCAATGGGAAAACTAATTCTTCCCAGTCCCATCTATTCACGGTTGTCGGTGATAATATTCTGCGTTGAAACGCCGTGTGGACGTGTAGGTAGATACCAACGTTTTGGTGAAATATACTGTTTCCACCTTTGGGGGTGAAGTTGATAGAGGGAGTGTTCCTCCGAAACATTTGTATCTACCGAGAAGTCTAGACGGCGTAAAACCCATAGTACCAACATCGACATCTCAACCGCCGTGAGAACGCTCGTCATCATCGACAGAGGTTCGGCCATTTTTAAAACATGAATGCCACATAAAAGTTTGTGAACTACCCATTGCGGACTCCCCAAATGCTTGCTTTAGGATTTCATAGGTTTCCGTAGCCGTTTTGGCGAGTCTTTGGCAAAATTTGATGCACACGCCATTCCGAAATCGCAGGAGGGTCGGTGTAATGCACTACCAAAACGCCCGTAACTAAGAAACAAATGCTAATTCGATGATGCCGGCTGGCACACTGATTCACTATGAATGTAGGCCGCACCCCCTAGCGGCAGAAGCTCGTACTACATCCGGTTCGCCCTCTATTGACACAGTCTGGAAACTTTCCGATCGCACCTCGTATAGTCGTTGCGTCAAAAGCCTATTTATTCGCAGCCCACACTGTTCTCAAATTTCTCAAAAATTGTTCGTCGTAAAAGTCACTGACATAAAATGTGGTCTTTATGAACATCCATGTCCCTTTCAATCATTCTCCCCGAACAAATACTCAAAAAGGGAAAAATAGTTGGAGTGAAGAGAGATTTTAAAGTATGTAAAACTCCACTCCTTCATAACATTGGAAACAGATACACGTGAGTGGGCAGTGTCACGTTCCGACCGCCTTAACATCTAGAAGAGAGACCCAGAGACCCACAAAAATGTGAGGCTGGGTTGGCCTCAGAGCCGGTCTGGAAGCTTTGGCGAAGAAAAAAATTCTGCCCTGCGGGGAATCGAACCACTGTCGTTCAGCCCGTAACATACGCAGTACACAAAGTAATCTACAGGACATAGTTCTTAACGTTTTTCTTAAATCTGTCAAATTCTACAAAATAGAGGTTTGTGACAATTTTTTAAGCCGAAGCTCGTATAAATATTATTTAAGAATTCAGTCCGTACCGCGAAGAAAACACAACGCCTCACCATTACAAAGATCAACTGGTTAACGCTGTTTAAGGAAATAATCGCTGTTTGTAGCGAGAATCACACGAATCACATTGTGGGCGAAACGCAGAATTAATTGACGTTAAAAGCAGATGGTACTTTTAGTTACCGCTGTGCTCTAAAAGGTTAATCACCGGGTGTATGAAGTTGAGAAAACAAAGGAGACCGCCGATGTCAACGTTGGTTTGATTTTGTTCCACCGTTTTCAAATTTTACGCAGTTATAAAGATCGCAATTTATGTTATTCGAATTTCAGTTCAGAAATATTTCTTGTTCGCGACGAAACAAAGTTCGTCTCTTCTCCCTGCGGCTGTGTTTATTGACTTCGTGATCCGGTTACACTTTGGATTGCTAACCACTTACGGTAAGGACACTTTTTATTGTCAATAAAATACATTTTAATGGTGAATTTATACGAGAGTTACTTCAAAAGTCAGGTGCGGGCTACATTCATAGTGAATCAGTGTGCCAGCCGGCATCATCGAATTAGCATTTGTTTCTTTGTTACGGGCGTTTTGGTAGTGCATTACACCGACCCTCCTGCGATTTCGGAATGGCGTGTGCATCAAATTTTGCCAAAGACTCGCCAAAACGGCTACGGAAACCTATTAAATGCTCAAGCAAGCATTTGGGGAGTCCGCAATGGGTCGTGCACAAACTTTTGTGTGGCATTCCCGTTTTAAAAATGGCCGAACCTCTGTCGATGATGACGAGCGTTCTGGACGACCATCTTCGAGCACAACGCCCGAAAATGTTATGAAGATTCGGCAGGCCCTTCACGAAGATCGACGTCGTACCATCAACGACTTGTGCGACATTGTTGGGATAGGCTATGGGACCTGTCAGCTGATTCTAAAGGAAGAACTCCACATGCGACGCATCGCAGCCAAGTTTGTGCCAAGGCTCCTGTCTGAGGACCAGAAGCAGTTCGGCAGTTTTTGGCCTCAAACACCCTGGCCGTCATCCCGCACCCTCCTTATTCGCCGGATTTAGCTCCGTGTGACTTCTTCCTCTTCCCAAAGATGAAAATTCAGCTAAAGGGAAGGCGATTTGAGACGATAGAAGAGATTCAGGCAGAATCGCAGATGGTGCTTGACAGGCTGACAAAGAAAGATTTCCAGGGATGCTTCCAGGCTTGGCAGCGGCGCTGGGATCGTTGTGTTCACTCCCAGGGGAACTACTTCGAGGGTGATGGATGAATTTAATACCTGAGATAAGTGTACGGTTTTTTTTTTTTAATAGGCGCAGTCTTGAAACTTTCCGATCGCACCTCGTATGCATATGAAAGGGCAAGATTTACTCCTCCGATTGGCGTAGTCAGATCAGGGAGGTGTGAATGGGTGTAGGTAATAGTAGGCATTTTGAACAGCCCTGAAAGAGCAGAATGTGCACCAGTAGGAGAACTCTCTAATGCAGTTAACGAACACCCGGAGTCAGTACTGTGGTATTGAGGAATGTCATGACGTATTGAACCGGAACTAGGGCGGTTTTCATTTGCTAACGGTTCAGGACACGATACACGCCCTCGTTTCGATTAATGTAGCTCGTTTCGGTTGTGTTTCAGTCTGATCCGTCGGGACTCACGACCAGAGCCGTCGATCCGCTGCGCCATCTTGACTGGCGCCACTCGCGTGCCCGCCGTGGCTCACGACCACAGGTCTGCAGCGAGACTACGCATCGACGCCAAAGTTCTTGTGTTCGTGGAGACGACGTACTCGCGCCTCGGCCGTGAGATAGCAGAGCTCCTAGTCTACAACAGAATCAAGTGAGTTCCACTAGAGGCTATGTGTAGTTCCTAGTCTACAACATAATAAAGTGAGTTCCACTAGAGCCGCGGTGTAGTTCATAGTCTACAATATAATAAAGTGAGTTCCACTAGAGGCGCTGTGTAGTTCACAGTCTACACCAGGATTCAAGCGAGTTCCACTAAAGGCGCTGTGTAGTTCATAGTCTACACCATGATCAAGTGAGTTCCCCTAGATGCCATGTGTAGTTCCTGGTCTACAGCAGAATAAAGTGAGTTCTACTAGAGGCGCCGCGTAGTTCATAGTCTACAACAGAATAAAGTGAGTTCCATTAAAGGCGCCGCGTAGGTCATAGTCTACACCAGGATCAAGTGAGTTCCACTAAAGGCGCCGTGTAGTTCCTAGTCTACACCAGGATCAAGTGAGTTCCACTAAAGGCGCTGTGTAGTTCATAGTCTACAATAGAATAAAGTGAGTTCCACTAGAGGCTCTGTGTAGTTCATAGTCTACACCAGGATCAAGTGAGTTCCGCTAGAGGCGATGTGAAGTTTACAGTGCAGCAGAATCAGTTGAGTTATGTCATGAAGTTTCTCTTGGCCAGTAAGCCCATGGTCCAGGTGTCAGGGCTTGACGCACCTGCTGAGACCTGGAAAGAGCGCACAGTCTCTGCGTCTCCCATAGCAGCTTCTACCTAACAGAACAATTCGAGATTTGTACCTCACCTGTTGTTATTGTATTTTTTGTGTGGCACTACTGCTTTGTGCCAGGAGGTCCCTGGTTCAGCTACTGCCACTGAAGTTTTACATGGTTTTCCTCTGTCCCCGCACACATATGCTGATATTCTACCTCACATTCGGTCACGACCTCTTCCTTTCCTGTTCTTGCTTTTGAGATCTGTGGTCTGAGATGCTATAACTAACTTCTTCTGAAATAATCAAGTTGCTTATTTTAAGGAATTATCATCACTTGCAATGCAACAGGTCAGTGTTGGACATAGATTGCTTTAGCGTCGTGATTGAAACTGAAGTCATGACTTCTGCGTAGACGTTTATCTGGATCTGCTTGCAATTCCTGGATCCTGAACACTTCTGTGCATGAACAGTTGGGACGTCGCTGAAATCGTGACAATATTTGGTTGACAGAATCTTTACTCTAAATATATTAAGATGCTCGGTGGTTGTGGTTTGTGTGTCGCCAGGTACAAAGTGGAGGTGTCGGGTAAATCGCTGCCGGTACTCACGAACCTTGACAAAGGCAAGTACGGCGTGATAGTGTTTGAGAACCTCAACAAGTACCTGCAGATGGACAAGTGGAATCGGGAGCTGCTCGACAAGTACTGTCGCGAGTACAGTGTCGGTATCGTGGGATTTAACCCACCAAGTGAGGAGACGCTTGTCGGGGCCCAGCTGCGAGGGTTTCCGCTCTTCATACACACCAACCTCAGGCTAAAGGTCAGTTCACCATGAGGATGGATACATTGCATCTTTGTTAGGTTATTTAATGATGATGTTTCAACTCCTGACACTTGTTTAAAGTGTCTAGGTAGGGAACCGTTTAGGAAGTGGCGTCTTGGAAGACCAAGAAGATTTGGGGCGGGGGGACAACGATGGATCTTTGGGAGATGGGTTTTGTGTATGGAATTGGGTCGGGTGTTGGCTGTCGGTATCAGCACTGTCACATCTTTTGATTCTGCTACTGCGGAGTTGTAGATAAGCGAGGTCATATGAGAACAACGTACAAATTTGATGAACCTCCACAGGAATCAAGTTAAAATCTGGTTATTTGTGTTTTGATCTGCTGTCTTTTCCAGGTAAAATTAATATTTGTCACATGAAAAGTATTTTAGTGAAGGTCGTAGTTGTCTTCGTTCCAAAATTTAGTTGTAAATGAAATGCAATAGAATCCTCATGGAAAAGAATAATTTGAAATGAGGACTGATCCTGATACCTGGCTGCAAAGAGTTTCTGCTCTCCTTGTGGCGAAGCTGCTAATGGATTTCGGCTGTTTATCGGCGAGTGACCAGCGTGAGTTCTTGTTATGCACTCAGGGCGGTCAGTATGAACTGCAGAGTTTGGCTTTTATTTGTTCATTTGAGTTGTGCTACAAAGACTCGTGATTTTTGTGGCCTTTGTTCTATTATAAAATGTTTCTGACATCGCAGCGAAGTTAAGAGATGTTTAACGTCAAGAAGTGTCTTTGTTGCTGTTCGGTATCTGATGTTGGAAACATTAAAATTAAAATATGTTCAACACAGATTTTATGCATTTATTGCTGCGAAACCTCAAAGATGAAAATGTAAATCTCATATATTTGGGAAAGAAAGTGAGTAGGAAAAAGGATGAGATGAGGAGTTTGAAAAATTTGAAGCTTCTGGTTTAGGTAGTAAGAGTTTTGCTGTGATGTTGTTATTGCCAGCTATCAGAGTGGAAGATGATTCTGAATCTGATTTGTAGTGTTTATGTGAATTTAATTTCCTTCTGCTGCTGTTCTTAGGACGCGGCGCTGAATGCGGGCTCCCCGATTCTGCGGTTGACGCGTGCGGGAGAGACGGCGTGGGGTGCTCTTCCAGGTGAGGACTGGACAGTGTTCTCTCCAAACCACTCGACGTACGAGCCGCTCGCCTGGGCCACCCGCAACTCCGAGGACTTCCTAAGTGAGGAGACAACCAGGGTTCCACTCCCGACAGTGCTACAGGTTTGTCTGTCTTATCAGTTTCAGTTTCTCTTGTCATTTCATTGCCTTTATCAGGGATTCTGTTACGTATTTTCACCATATGTTCACTTCCATGACAGTCCTTTGTAGCTGGACAAGTCTGTGGTCCATACCCCAGTTTGTTTCCCTAAGATGTTATCTATCGGTTTTTGAAATTTATATTACGCAAAGAACATAGGCTGGCAGCCCGACTTAGTGGAAATTTCCGTTGAGGGTGTTTTGGTTTACCTCACACCCTATTTCTGCCCGTCTGTGGCTGACCAATAGGAGAGGAATTGCTCTCACTTGAACTAGTTTCTTGACCAAGAAGTGGATTAAGTTTCAGTCTGGCCGACCAATTAGAATTTGCAGATTTAAGCAAACAAAAACTTTGTTTTAAAAGAGAAAGTTTTTCTTAGCGTTGGTGACGATAAAAATACTTGCAGCTTGGTCCTGGTACACAGCGTCGCCCCTTTGGTGCCGCTGCACGGATGATCAGTTTCAAATTATTATTCAACTTATCCGAGAGATGGCCAGAAGAAAGGTGATTCATGTTTCCTATTTTTTTGTTTTGTTTTGTATGAACTTCAACGCCAATAATAATTACTGGCTTATTTCAAAACTGCAGCACAATTGAATGCATACCCGTACCCCCGAGATGACGTCATGACTCCACTAACAGCTAGGCAGCACCCACGTACACATCACCTCACTCCGGTTTACCGTTAAACCAATAATGGCCCCATCCCTGAGTAAGAAGAACCGAAGTTGATGGCGAGGAGGTGTACGGGTGGACCTTGGTCTTTGCCTTAAAATAAATGATACTCGTTATGTCTGGTTTAATTACAGCCTCGGAGAGCAGCAGAAACTTTACACGCGTAACAGTTTCTAGGCTCATTTGCAACCTTTGCGCAGTGCCCATTAAAATCATTCCGTCTGCGTGGATGAGACAACTTGAGAACGGATAAACTAATTTTTATTAAATATGATACTGGAGAATTTTATGAAAAATTGTTGTGCCACATCAGTTTTCATTTGTTTCAGACAAATTTAGTAGCGACTTTACATAATAAAATTTTAATTCCTTGATGAACCTTGTGACAGTAGGTCTAGGAACACATTTAAAAAAAAATATAAAATTTTAAAATTGGTTCATAGTGCAAAGTGATAAAGACAGCACTTGGTGACTCGTGCGTGTGTGTGAAATTGTCGGACATTGCGTGCCACGTGATCGTTGGCTTTGTGAATAATTTCTTACATGCCATGTGTTAAAAGTCAGGAATATGTATAATAGGCTGTGAGAAGTTTCAGTATGTCAGGGCGTTAAAAATGCTCAATCGTTTCCCGTGACTTTGTTGTCTGTAGGATTCAGTATGTCAGGGCGTTAAAAATGCTCGATCGTTTCCCGTGACTTTGTTGTCCGTAGGACCACGGCGTTTATGACGGCATCCAGAGAGTTCTGTTCGGTGGCGGTCTTCGCTTCTGGCTACACAAATTACTGTTCTTGGATTCTCTGTCGTACTTGAGTCACGGACAGCTCAGTTTGAGCCTTCAGAGGTTTCTTCTCGTTGATGTGGATGATATATTTGTGGGAGAGAGGGGCACACGTCTCAAGAAGGACGATGTAGTGGTAAGTATAATATACAGATATTGAAGGACCTTACTCTCGGCTTGTTTGGTTATGTGCGTTTCATGTTTGTTTTTGTGAAGTTGTCACACTTTCTCACAGATCATATTGTGTGCTGTGTACGGATGGATGGTTTACTAACCACTAATCAGAATCAAGCATTGCTCTTGTTATGCTGGGTCGTGATACCGTATGGTGGACTTGTACGTAGAAAGCGTTTTGCTGAAAAGTACAGTCTCCATCTTCAGGACTGGAGACGCAGTATTTAACTGCGCGTCAACGTGGAACCACAGCCCAGAACAACGTCAATTGCGTTATCACCGTGAGAACTTAAAATCTCAGTGATAATGAGACGTGAGCTGTTGTGATTTTTTTAACCCTTCTACAGTTATGAAATGCAACAGAATTTAGCGTGTTTATTTAAATACGGGATAGGGTTTGTCATACTGACAATTCAAGAAACATGACAAAGCGTAAATCATTTGAACACGTACTTATATTGAAGTTTTTCAGATTAGCTGTCACTAGAGCACAACTTCAGATGTTGAAACTTGTTAAAGGTAGCGAGCAGTTGGCACGGTTCCAGTGTGAAAACCTTTAGAAATTTAGTATTTAGAATGTGATGCACTTTGTATGTTAAATGTGTTTGCTGCAGGCGCTCTTAGCGACTCAGCAGCGAATTCAACAGCTGGTGCCCGGTTTCCGCTTCAACTTGGGATTCTCAGGGAAGTACTTTCATCATGGCACGTCTGAGGAAAACTTAGGAGATGACATGTTACTTGGTAAGTTGTTGATGGATTTTCAAAGTATTTTGTAGGTATTCAGTAGTTCTCTGTTTGCGTTCCCAAATTTTGATGAAATTGTGCGTGTGGAGTCTTTAATAAGTTTGGTATAAATTGTGAATTTGGGCGTATTGGCTAATGGGGATTTGTGAATAATTTTAAGGCTTAAAATTAATTTTACCTCTGTTTCTTTGAACTGAACTTGTTAGAACAATTGTTTATGTGAATTTTGTGTACTGACACAGTATCAGATTTCCATTTTATATTATTTCGTGATTATTTTCGAGATACATTACTGAAATGTGAGGCGGTGCTGGCATCTGCTTCTTTTTTTTTAAAAAAAGGGGGGGGGGGGGGGGACGGGG